>CAIGRB010122585.1:1718-14468 GCA_903798255.1 Fraxinus quadrangulata | reverse complement strand
AATTTGGCTCCAATCATCTTCAATTTGGGTCTGAAATGTTCACTGGTGCGAACTCGTGACTGGACTGTCTTTGTTTTGAAATTGGTGGTTGTTAGTTGCTTATTGGGGGAAATTGTTTGCATAAGTAGCTTCGACTTGATTAGGGGAGTCGACCAGTGATGGATTCTGGCCGTTTGGGTGGTCGAACGGCGAGTTGTGGGTGTTTGACCGATTTGCAGGCTGCAATTTTTTAATTTGATTTCCGGCCAAATTACAATGAGTTATGGGGATTTCTTAGTATGTAGTTGTAGAGGGTAATGAGGAGAACATTTTGGGACCAATACTCGATGGTTTGGGCAGTCGGAAGTCGTCGGAAAATGAGCTCATGTATTCGGCTGAAAATGGGCAAGAGATTTTTTTCTTTTTAATATTTTTATAAGTTTGGGTTGATTTGCATTTTTTTAAAATGTTTAGGAGTAAGATTGCAATTTATTCTTGATGTTTCTTTTCTTTTCTTTTTTGTTTTATTTATATAGGAGGGTATATTAGTCATGTTATATCAAAAATTGGTCAAAATGACGTTTTGTGCCAAAAAACGAAAGGTATGGATGTTTTGCACAAAAACGTGCAAAGGTATGGACGTTTTGTACAAATTACCCTTATAAAAAAGCATGAAATTGAAACGACTGTTGAATTATCATTTACAGAAATGAGAAAAAATTACCACTAAGCTCGGATTTCGTACAGATTGGGGACCAATATATAACAGAGGATCTGGGAAGTGAAAATAATACCAAAATCCACATTTTCCCAATTGGGAATACGACCAATTTCTTTCTTTATTCTATAAATCTTCAATTTTTTTTTTTACTCAGTTGTGTTTAACAATGGGGCGTAGGATGTTGGAGATAAAACGAATCGAGGATAAGAGCACGAGACAAGTAGCTTTTAAGAAGAGAAGGAACGAATTGATAAAGATGGCTAAAGAGCTTGCTGTTCTCTGCGAAGTTGATATTAATGTTATTATCTTCTCCACCAGGGGAAAGCTCTACTAGTACTGTAGCAGCAACAAATATACCATTATGAGAATTTGTGTTTTTAAATTTTCTAGGCAACTCTGCCTGAATAAGGCCATGGATCGCTGATCTCTAGCTCAATCAATTAGGTCGAGTTTTATGCGTATGCTATGGAATGTGTGGATAATAAATATGTAGAAGTTGTGGGTCATAAGAAATTTGGGACACAAAAATATTTTTGACCAATTTAAATTATAATTTTGTGTGAGTAAAACTTCTAAGCGTTAGTTAGTGGATTTGATCCTCCCACATAAGGTCATTATAGAATCTTAAATGACAATTGGCACACTTTAGTTGCATTGGACGTTTCTTTATCTAAACGAACTAAAACGTTGTTATATGTGTCATGAATCATATGAAATCGATGAATGACAATATAGGATTCGTCATTCTTGGATCTTGAGAGATTATAACCTGCTTTTTCGTGTGTCCATGTTGATAGACAAATTCCTTGCTAGGGTGGAGTTAAAGTTGAAATGGTTTCAAGCATATCAACAACTGGTCATATCGAACAATATGATTGATTGAATCGAGATTAACAATTATTCATCTCTCGTAATCAATCAAACTATATTACAAGGAATTATATTTCCATGGTAACCTTGCAGAATTATTTTGTCATACCACATGACATTTCATGTCACGTTAATTTTTTTATACAGTGGTATGTCAATCTTGAATGGTAACATAAATTTATTAATCAGGTGGATTAATGATATATTAAAAGGTATTTTAATTCATATTATTATAATCAATACAGATAATAATATTACGACATTAATATCATGATTGGGAACCTAATAGATCACATACACGAGAATTGAAAAGTTGGAACTAATATTCGACCTAGTCCAAGTGGGCGAATGTAAGTAGTGGAAATTACAAACACACATGGTTTTTAACTTCCTAATTCAAAAATAAGATTTCAAAGTTTTTGGTTCAAAATTCAGATGATAATTCATCTTTTAAATATTAATAATAATATCGTAAAATTAAATTAATTCACCCTACCCCATCCCCAACTCAATTTCATCTATACCTTAAAAATCACTTCCCAATCTCTCTCTCTCTCTCTCTCTCTACACTATCCCTAGGTGCCACACCCACCCCTCATCTGGTAATGAAACCACTGCTGTCCTCGTTTTTGGAGAAGCACAGTGCCGCTGCGCCTACTGCATGCAATAGTGTCTCGCTGCAAGCAGCAAGGCGACTTTACTACTCGAAGTGGCTTCATTCCACAGATGCTCTGGTTGATGTAACATTCCACTTTTTCGATGGATTGAGTCCACAAGTGGTGCCGGCTCTCCGCGGTAGCAGCGATTTGTGGTCTGCATCACAATTCCTATAGTGATAAATTGTAGGGCTATGTTGATGGCAGTGACTTTGTTGTGGTGAGTTTACCTCTGTGGTGGTGGCAATGTGTTTGTGTTAGGGTTATTGGCCTATGTCTATGTGTGGAGGTGCATCTGTGTTATGTTGTTGGGTTGTGTTAGTAGTGGTGGCACTGTATGGCTACGTTGTTGTGTTGTGTTAGTACTTAATTTATTAGAATTATTCATTAAAAGGGAGAAATATTTTGGGAAGATTTTTTAACTTAAATCGCATTTGAGTATTCTTCATCTTCTTATTGAAAAAACTTTGATTGGTTCAATCTAAGTTTTTAACCACCATATTTATCAAAGTTTTTCATCAACACTTGAACTATCATTTTTTGCTATTCATTGAAGTGTTAGCATCTCTTATTACTTAACTTGTTTGTTTTATTTATCAAGAGAAGAATTTCATTGTAAAATTACTTTGATAAAATGTGGATCGTGTAGAAGTCTCGTAAAAATCAATATTGTATAAGGATCGGTGCTCCTTATTGTAAGTCACCATGTGGGTCATACTGATATCTCGTGAAAGCTCAATAGTGGATCGTGTTGAGGTCCCACAAAACTCAACATTGTATAAGGATCGGTGCTTTTTGATTGTAAGTCACGAAAGAGTTGTAAAGGGTTGGATTGCACTATAAGTCAATCAATATTATCAAAAAGGCATTGCTTGTGCCGGAGAGTTTGGTGACGAAGGACGTAAATCATTAATTTGGATCGAACCTCCACAATTATGTTGTTTGCATCATCTCACCCTTTGGCATTTTACTTCTTGCTTTTATATTAGTGCTTATTATTTGAATTAATCTATTTAATTTTTACTTGCTTGAATTTAGATTAATTCTTCCAAAAAAATCTTAAAAACTAATTCACCCCCTCTTAATTAGACTATTAGAAAAAATTGAGAGTCAAGTTAATAATGTGACTTTCAGTTTTGGTGCATGGAAAGTCACTAAGGGAGCCATGGTTATTGCTTAAGAAAATAAATTTGAAACTTTTTACATTGCTTTGAACTATAGAGACATGGTTACAACTGTTGATTTAGATGTTAATTCTAATTTTTGACATTGTACACTAGAACATATAAGTAAAAAGTGAATGAAAGTGCTTCAGTCTAAAAGAAAACTGCTGGGGTTGAAATATGTCGAACACTACTTGTGTTGAGGTTATATTTTCAACAAGAATAAAAAAGGTTTTGTTTCTCTAAAATCAAAAGGGAGCCAAAGCGAGTTGATTCATACGAATGTGTGGAGACCTTCAACTTTTACATTGGAGGTTCTAATTATTATGTGTCACTTATTGATGACTTAATTAGAAAGGTATGAGTTTATTTCATGAAAATTAAATCTGATGTTTTTTATTCGTTCAAAAGATGGAAAGCGATGATTGAAAATGAAACAAATCTGGAAGTGAAGTGTTTGCAGTTAGATAATGGCGGAGAATATATAGAACATAATTTCAAGAAATATTGTGTTGATAATGGAAATGAATAAGACTATTCCAGGAACACCTCAACAAAATGGTGTGGTTGAAATGATGAATAGGAATAGGAATCTAAAATGCCCGTTAAAAGCGTGCAATTACATGTTGAGTTACCAAAAATGTTGGGGTTGTAGCTATTATTAATGTAGCTTATGTGATGAGGTCATTCAACGTCATTTACTGCAAAATACTTTAGGAGGTTTGGAGTGATAAAGAAGCAAACCTTTTACATTTGTAAGTGTTTGGTTGTGTTTCATATATTTACATTGATTCTATTGCGAGAAGTAAACCTGATGGTAAATAAAAAATGTACTTCTTTATTGGGTATGGTGATAACAAATTTAGTTATCGTTTCTGGGATGATCAAGCTAGAAGGTTATCAGGAGAACTGATGTGATCTTCAATGAAAATTTCTTGTATTGGGACAAGTCCTGAATTTAAGAAGTTTGAGACGATCCTATAAGGAGATCTTTCGGTAATTGCATTAGAGAATACTGATAGTAAAACTTGAGAAAAATATAGCCCCAGAAGTACATCAAAACACTCCTATAACTTAATTTAGAAGATCCATCAGAACTAGTAGACCTCCGTAGAGATACTCTCCAGTGTTGCAGTATATTCTACTAATTGATAGAGATGAACCAGAAAGTTATAGTGAAGTTTTGCATGTTGATGAATCAATTAAATGGTAGTTAGCCATAAGAATGAGATGGACTCATTATTGTCCAATCAAACATAGCACTTGACAAAGTTACCAAAACGAAAGAAGGCTTTCCAAAATAAATAGGTTTGCCGATTAAAAGAAGAACATGGTGGCAACAATTAATATAAAGTAAGGGTAGTTGTAAAGGGATTTCAATAATTATAATAATGCATTGACTATACTCGGAAATTTTCTCCTGTGATGATATTAACCACAATTAGAGCAATACTTGAATTAGTAGTTAAGGAAGACTTGCACCCAGAGTAGTTAAATATGAAGACTGTCTGTCTTCATGGTAATCTAGAGGAATAAATTTATATGATACAGCCACAAGGTTTTGAAGTACAAGGAAATGAGGAAATGTCGTGCAATCTTCAAAAGAGTTTGTATGGTCTTAAACAAGCTCCGAGACATTGGTATTAAGTTTGATAGTTTTATAGGTAGTAATGGCTTCATAATATGTCATCAGATCATTGTTTTAATACGAAGAACCTTGGTAACTTCTATATTATCCTATTACTATATGTTGATGACATGTTAATTGTAGGTGCTAGCAAACAATAAATAGACAACTTGAAAAATGAGTTATCCAAGGAGTTTGCAATGAAGGATTTACGTGTTACAAAACAAATCATTGAGATGAGAATTAATAGGGACTATGATATCTTGAAACTGAACATAAATAGTATGTGAAGAATGTGTTCAGGATGAATGATACAAAATCAGTTAGCACTTCTTTGGCTAGTCACTTTAGGCTATTCGATGAACACTTTCCTTTATAGAGCAGGAGCGGCCTCACATGGTTAAGGTGACTTGTGCCTCTAATATTGACAATCCTATGTATGTCATGATGTATATGAGACCACACATAGTACATGTAATAAGAGTTGTGAATAGATATATGATACAATCAGAGGACGTAAAGAGATTCTCATATACTTGAGAGGTCCTTTGAATTTAGCCTTATATTTTAGAAAATCAAGTTTGGGATTATAGGCTATTTAGATGCTGACATGGCAAATGTTATTGATGACAGGTAGAGTATTGCTTGATATGTATACACTTTAGGTGGTATAACAGTTAATGGAGTGTCTAAGCTGCCGAAGATTGTTGCTCTTTCCAATACTGAGGCTAAGTGTGATGCTTTGATCAAAGCTAGCAAAGAAATGATATGGTTACAGTAGTTCTTGAAAGAATTGGGAAACAAGTATAAGAAGAATGTGCTGCATTATGTCAGTCATAGTGTTGTTCACTTAGTAAATAATCATATTTATCATGCAAGGACATAGCTTATTAATGTTTTCTATCACTTCATCAAATCGACTTTGAAGGATATAACCTTAACACCTGAGAAGATTCACGAGAGTCGTAATCTTGCTGACATGCTGATGAAGATTGTTCAGTTCGATCGAGAAATTGAAGTTGTGTACAATTTCAATTGGACTTATCTTTTGAGGATTGAGGAGTTGTTGCCACTATAGAGGATTCTCTTATGAGGATTGGTGAGTTGTTGTAGCTATAAAGGGAGCCATTAATGGTAGATTAGTCTCCAATTGAGATATTGTTAAATTGTGAAACCTAATTATTATTGTCATGCAGAGTCACTACATGGATCAACCTCCACGATGAGGTCAACGTGGGGGTTGTAAGGGGGAAGGAAGCACCTCTTTCAGGGGGTGCACGAGCGGAGCCGCCAAACTAAACTCATTTTAGGATAGTTTAGAAATTTTGTTTTAGGAATTGATGTTCTAGTAAATTTCGATTTTACCCTAATTTGTCTTATAAATAGGGATGCTTCAATAAACTTTTTAACTACCATCATAAAAGACAGAAAAAAATCTTAGAGAAAGTAGAGGTACAATTTTTACTTGTAAACTTCTTTATGACGAAAGATGATGTAATTTCACATTGCGTCAACTTCTATAAATCTTGTGTGTTTTTATTTCTTTCTGCTAATTGATTGCTTTCGATGAATTAGAATTTGGGTTTCTAATTCTCAAGATATCTTTCACTTATGATGGGCCTACTCTCGAGTTAATAAAACACATATTCATGGACAGGTTCATACAAACTTTGCCCATGTTTCCATACAGGCCCAATCATTGAAGGGTTTAAACAAATTCCAAGAATTTGCGCGCTTTGTACGACATGATTGAAAAAGTACAAATTAAACTACGTTCCAATAAATTTAAGGTTAATTGCATGAATATTTTTTCGTCTCTTTGTTCAATTTGTTGCTAAAAACTTAACAATTACAAATAGCCATGCTAATTTTCATCCATCTCAAGACCAGCAAACCCTTAAAACTTAATACCCAAAAAAACAAAAGTAAAGACAATACTTTACCGGACTACTGTGCTTGGATTATACCTGGAATAAGTCCTCAGAAATTATTACAGAGCATCTCCAACCTAATTAATTATAAGTTCAAAAGCAATAGATTAAAAATAATTAATAAGTAGTAATAAAAAAATTAACAAGCATTAGAAGAGAAAGCATAAGAAGATTAAGGTGAAATTCTTTACTTTTTGTTAAATAATTAATAAGGAATACTCCACTTGGGAGAAGTTGCATGGAGTTCATCCTTCCAACATGTTAAGAGCCAATCATTCTCAATTATCTCTTCGAGCAAATTCTGCTCTTTAACCAAAAGAAGTTTTTAGTGGGCATTTCCTTTTTTTGAGCCATTGAGTTTCTTTTCAAAGGCGCAATCCTACTCCACCCCCCAAAAGCTACGCCTTTAAATCCTACCCTACCTTGTTATTCCAAAGTTGGAACCTCATCTCGACTACGTGTCTGCCTAAAAATATAATAATTCGGGCTATTTTATATGTTTAGTACGCTGGATTGAAAATAATTAAGGACTTCAAAAAAAAAAACTACTTGACAAAATAGTTCGATAAATTTTCAAATACACAAACTTTAGGAGTGTTTCTTTGCATATCTCGAATTTGTCCTTTATTGATACTCACACTAATAAAATATAAGTATGTATGATACACTAGATAGAATTACTGAAGAAAAGTATAGAATAAGAATTTTTCAAATTTCATGTTCAATATTCAGTATTTTACGAATAATTGCTTTTTTGCATACTTTATTTGTGAGTTGAATTTGTGTCTTAACATTTTCTTTTGATGCAACAAAAGGTCCAACTGGCAATAAGACTTTGTGTAAAAGGTTTAAAATAAAATAAACTCAAAATTTACAAAAGTAGCTTTTTAGAAAAGATAATATGGATTAATGTTGCAGCATTATAAAGTGGAATTGTTCATCCACTTTTAAAGCTTGTGTAAAAGTTGTACTTTAGGCTAAATTTGTGTCAAAATGTTGTGTCTTGCAACGTGGATTAAGAAACATATTATACTAGTACAATATACGTCTAGTATATAGTATTAAATATAACTAGATAGCATGCAAAATTCACTTGATCTCGTAACGTTACCATCGAAAACAAGCCAATAATATTTCTTTTTCTTTTTCTTTCTTTCTATTTTGCCACTTTATTTGGACTATGAACGAATATGGTGAGTTCATATAAACAGGGCAATGAAGTATCATATATCTCAAGATAATTTGTTTGTCCAAACTAAAAAAAAATTAAATAAATAAATTTACTTATAAGAATAAAGAAAATATTCTTTTCAGATAATAATAAGGTAAGAGTTACAGTTACTTTTGAAAAATTAACTTTTTTGTATTTACATGTAAGAACAAAATAAATTATTCACGTATGTTTGACATTTTGTGAAAAAGAATGACCTTTATATTTTTCGTAAACTTATGTATTATCATTGTTTTAGGTTACGTTCAGTTCACTCTTTTCAAGTCTTATACTAAAATCGTGTTGCTTTAAAGATACTTCTTGACCTAAATCAACATTATATTAATTTACATATTCCTTGTAAATGCATAAAACAAATGAAAGATTAAACTTGTAAAAAAGTTGAAATTTTATTCAAGAACCTCATCGTAACTCCATTCACGTTGGAGAAAAGAATTTAATAGGGCTGACGCGTGAGAATCACGCTCTAACAACATGGAGACAACAAGAATAGAACGAGTTTCTAAATTGACTTGATAGAGACATAATGTCCCATTTTAATTTCAATATTTAAGTTTTTGTCTTAAGTTAATCTAAATGTGGGGTCTTATAATGGAATTCTACATATAATTAGCACTAAACATTTGTAAGGTGGACCCCAACCTACCAAGTACACTTGTACATGTTGCTTTGAAAAAATGAAGAAAAAATGTTTTATATTGTGTGAATGATTGGCCATTTGCCCAATTAATTATTTGATTAATTCTAATTAGGGTTACTAATTATTGTTTTGTAGGTTTTTGGGAGCTTCTTGAAAATATGGGGTAGGCCAAAAGTGCTCAATAACGAGGTTTATTAACCAATTGGGGACAGATATGTTTAAAGTTAAATGTGTGAATAAATAAGTAAATTTTAAAAGTATGTTATTTGAATGTGTTCGGAGTTTTTATTTTTTGACTAAGTCCCTGTTTGGTGCACATTTTTTCTCNTTTTTTTTTTTTTTATGTGATGGGGAATATGTGGTTGAAAAAGAAAGAAAAGTTATTGATGTGGCGGAAAATATTATTTTAATGAATAATGTGTGGTTGAAAATGAGTAGAAGAATGAGAATGAAAAATAATGTGGTTCAAACAGAGGCTTAATCACCCTCTCTTCATTCGAGGAAGCATCTTCTATCACGTTTTTTAGAGTGGAAAATAATGCTTTAAATTAAATGATTTCAAAACTATAATTGTTCTTATTTGAAAAATCAAATGAAATAGGATTAAGGGAGCTTATATTTAAAAATAAATATTTTTAATAATTATCAATAGATTTTCTAAACACGTTGAAAATTTACACTAGAAGAATTTTATGTACAAAAGTACAAGATACGTTTAGATAAACATATAACTTCTACAAGACATATGCTTGTCCTCTCATAGGGAATTATATTTTGTTCATATCCAATAATTTTTGAATCTTTTTTATTGTGCTAAACACCAGTATAAGGTGATTTGGTTACAATAGAAATGTTTGTCGATGATTGAGCATTTTCAAACAACCTATATTTTTTAAAACTCATTTTCAATTATATATTCTCATACAAAATAATTTTACACGTAAATTCACAACTTTTCTTTATTTTTTAACCATACATTTTTTCAAAAAAGCATTATTTCAAAATACATTTTTCTCCCAAAAACGGAGGCCAAATAGGGACCCTATAGTGAAGCCAAAAGGGGTGGCGATTGTCCCGCAATATTTTGAAAATTTATGTATATATTTCGAGTTTTTTTAGTGCATGTTAAGTAAGAATTAAAATCTAGATTTTTAATTTAAATCAAATTCAACAATTAGTTTTAACTATATATTTTATAAAATCACGATTTTTCAACTACACATCTCAACGACTTTTATCAAATTCCATTGAAAATTTAATTTTAGTTTCTAACCAAACGGAGTTTTGAAAAATATAGGTTGTTTGAAGATTCTTGAAAATATAGGGTTAGATTTAAGATTTTTTAGACATATTTGATAGATTTTTTTTTTTTTAAAAAAAAGGTCAAATTTTATTTGCGCTTTGCACAATATAATCTAATATTATATACGGGAAACATCTCGAATTATAAGGTGAGAAAGTGAAAACATAGTGCCAAAAGTGATATTTAACATGGTTCTTTGTCAACCAATTGTACCTCAACTATTTGCTTAACAGTTTGAGGCCACTAATTAAATTTGCTTTTGCATTCCTTGAGGAAGTATCTTTAATTATGCTTTTGAAGAGGTGAAAAAAATAGTTATTTTTTGCTTAAATGATTACAACAATATAATTACTCTACTTTGAAAGATTAACACACTTCCAAGGTTGAGGTGCATGTTCTAAATTTTACATTTCAAAGTATTTGCTTTTACAATCAAAGTGTAGAAAGAAAAAATGAAATGACGAATGTGATTCATGCTCACGAAACAAATATAGATAGGTAAAATTTTAGTATCATTCGATATTATGTCTTGCTATTGCCGTATCAAAAGTAAAACTATCAATAAACCCTTGTAAAACTTTTCTAAATGCCACTTTCATGAAGATTGAGGGATTTATTCAAAACTCTGATTCTTACCATCAAAGTATTTAAAAAAATTACAAGGCAAATGGTCGAATTTTACAGGACACATATCCTTGTCTTTCAGTGTATTGCAACAATTTCATTATTCGAGTAAAAGAATTATACACCATTCATGTCTAACAATTTACTATCTTATTATTTCGATGATATTCATAGATGTTAATCAATTAATAAACTTTTAAGTCTAGGGTAACCTTACTAATTAGGATCCAATTATTTTACTAATCAGGTCACTTAACAATATGAATTTTTTGATTTTGTCCATTAATGTTTTAATGAATATAATATAAATGCATGACAATAGAGAATTCAGTATCAAATATAAAATGTAAATACTTTCTATTCAAATTCAAATTATTTTAATTGCAATAATCCAATTTCAAGTATTCGTTGTGACCTTGATCACATTTTCTTTGACTCATTCTTCTATTACTCTCCTTTAAAAAATAACTTTACCGCTCATGGTCTTTCTACTTCAATCTCGCTTTGAGTTTACTAGGAGCGAACGCATTTTGGTTTGGACAGATTGTACTATATTTTCAACTCAAGTCATTTAACTCGATTTAAAATTTTTCCAAACCAAATCAAACCATTTTATTTTTCAAACCAAATCATTATTTACAGTTTGGTTCAATTTTAAATCGCTGCTTACCTATTAATATTATAGTAAAATATTTAAAATAAGTTAACATATAAGTTTGAAAGAGTTAATAATATTAAATATTAAATTACATTCATGTTTGTCTAAAAGTTGAAATACAAACAAAAAGGTTTTGGACGTGATTTCCTGCTATCCGCGATTTACCTATCGATATTATTGTAATATATTTAAAACAAATTAATATATAAGTTTAAATGATACCTAATAATGTTAAATATTAAATTACATTCATGTTTGTCTAAAAGTTGAAATACAAACAAAAAGGTTTTGGACGTGATTTCCTGCCGTAGTTTTATTGAATTACGATTTTGATTGTCGAATATATATGCTCTCTCTCTCTCTCTCTCTCTCTCTCTCTCCTTTTTTGTTAATTTTAGTTTAGTTTAGATATCGAGTCAGAACGTGTGTAGTGGACTTGTAAAACTATGGGTTAGTAATGATGAATCTAATTTATTTTATATAATTATTTCAAGGGAAAATTGTGGACACGGTACCAAATACTTTATTTAATAGCAGATTTTGTCTTTATCTTTTATTTGTGCGACCCACGGTACCATACATTTCAAAAATTCTCACCTAGAGTCCAAAATGGATGGATTCCGTTAATTTGACCGTTAGTTGATCAAAAGTCCATGGTCTAACCAATTTTTTACTATTGTTTAGGATAAATGGGTAAATTTACATTGTTTTATATAAACTAAAATAATTAAATAATCAAAAAAATAAAAAACAACCTATCCATCAAAACCATCTCCTTCTTCCCCATCTCCATACAACCACCACAACCCATGGGCACCAATGGCAACACCCAAAAACACCCAGCACCGCCAATTCCGATGTCGGCAACATCATTATCCCAACAGAAGCAGCGCACATCCATGGAAGAAGAGGAGTTCGATGAAGATGTGCTCCTCGAGGAAACCCTTCATCAGTACAAGGAGGAGGACTTGCAGCGCCATGCCCTCTTCGAGCATTTGGGTAGTGGAAACGTCATGCGCTCTCTTCATTATACATGAATCAGTCTTAGAATATTAGTAAGTAATGAAATAAAACTCATAACACTTCAATTCTGTTGTTGCCAATGTACCATGCGCTCCTATTCTTGTACCTTTCTCACGAGGGGATTCTGGAGAGATATAGCTTCTTAGGGTTTTAAAATTGGGGCTTTTTGGAATTTGTATGATCACTGAAGCATAACGATCAACATGTCATATTCTAGTTTTGAGGCAACATTGGGGCTGGAGGTTGAGATGGGGGCGATCGACACCTAAGTGAGGGTGGTTTTAGTTTTTGAGTGAGGGGGTTGGGGAAAAAGGAGATGAGGGT
>CAIGRB010122582.1:0-12791 GCA_903798255.1 Fraxinus quadrangulata | reverse complement strand
CGAGGCTCGGTCCGCGCGGGCAGCGAGCCGGTTTGCCACATCTAGTTGGAGGCCTCCATAATTTTACGTTACAATTAGAAGAATATTAATTTTTTGTAAAATGTGTGGTTGAAAAAAATGATTTTTTTTTGAATTTACGTTTAATATTATTTTATTGAAGAATGTGGTGTTGGCAAAAAGAGAAAAGAAAATGAACTATAATTTAATAGGAAATAAAGAGGGTCAAAAAGGGATTGTCAAAATGTAGAAGGTGGAGCTATTATTACTAATGAAGAAGCATGTATAAACTCCTCCAAATAGAATCACGTATGTATTAGGGACAACTTTTCCTTTTCAAGAATCGACCAACTAGTTGATTCCATTGCAAGGCACAAGCTACTGAGTTTTATGGACGCTTATTACAACTACAATCAAATTTTCACGTGCCCTCTTGACGAAGAACCACATTCATCACTGATAGAGAATAAGACAACCAACAATTACCAATCTACTACATGAGCCAGACCCCTTTATAGGCAAAGACACTATCATGATATTGAGAAACTAACTTTATCATTCGTCATTATTTCCAAAAAGTTGAAGTCGTATTTTCAGGCTCAGAGACTTAATTAGACATTGTTTTCAAGTCAAGGACCTCCATCAAGGAGAAAGCTGTCGCTGACTTCATGGATGAATTCACCAACGTCCTTTAGATAAAGGTGACGATAAAACTGTTGGAAATTTACTTATACATGCATAACGGAATTTAAATTGATTTCAATTCACATAGATAATCTACTTTGTGTTTTGATAGAAAATGTGATATGAATTATATTTTTGTTGAATTATACAAACTCATTTGCTCGTCTTGAACATTAACAATCACGATTTACAATCCACGCCTGTCTAATTGTCCGTCCTCCAATGAAATCCTCAGAGAATAAGAATGAGAGAATTATAGTTTCTTTTTTCTTGTACAAACAAGATTATGAATTATTTGTTATGATTTCTCAAACCCCAGCGGCCCATTAATAGAAGTTCAAGTGGCATTGGTCCATCTCTTAAACTTAACCCGGTCATATATTTAATTAATCCAATTAATTAAATTTGATCCATAAATTAATTAATCTAATTAATTAACTTAGCCCATTAATAAGTAACCCAATTAATTAATTGTACAAATGTCCAACACTTGTCAATTGATTAATCAGTAATATCATTCTTCTAACTCTGCTTTTATGTGTAACCCACTAGATTTTCGATCACGATGTTATTTTGATCTAATTAAAATCGCTAAATTTTTTAATTTATCATAAATTCACATATGTTGTCCCAAATTGATATCTAGAAATGTGTCATAGACATGTGATGGGAAGTGTCACTTGGTATGATAAAATCAAATATGTTTGTTTACTGTGAAATTATAATCCCTTCGTCAATATGATTGATCAATTACAAGATATTAATCTCAATTATCAATCATATCTTTCATCCAATTCTTAAGTCAATATAAGTCGAAACCTCTTTTTGACTTATGACCACACCTAGGTCAATGATCTCGTTATCAACTTAATTGAATAAAATACAGATCATAATCTCTTACTATCTAAGAGTGATAAATTATTTATTGATTATTCACGATTTTCATATGATTCTTGACATACCCAAATGGTGCTGTATTAACAACTTTGGCAAAGTAACATTTAATATCATCAAAGTATGACTATTCCTATATAAGGCACTATATGATAAGTCACTATATGACCTCAAGCCAAATGATCAATTTCACAACCGAACGTTAGAGATTAATCACCGTATGGTTATACATGTGGAATCTCCTCAATGGGTTTCCAATATTTTGTTCTCTAATAAAACATTTAGTGTTTATTTTAGTGTCACCATACTTTAATTTATGAGATCAGCTACTTACTTCACAAGTAAGAAATGCAACACGTGATGGTTTATCCGTAATAACGATATCTGTAACTCATTATTACTTACGACGATTGATGATTTAAGATTTAGTCATACATATTTTGTATTTCACAATCACAACTTTTTGTAATTAACCAATTACTAAGATTTGAATGTACAGTCTCCATTATTTAAGAAAACTCTTCGTAATTAACCAATTACTAAGATTTGAATTTACATTCTCCATTATTTAATTTAATTGAATATTAGTTAAAAAATAAATATGTTATAAATAGAGTGCAATTATATATTAAAAGTGCTTATATCCAAAGTTGATTAGACTTAGGACGTAACACTTACATGAACTTGTTGAGCTCAGTTATTTTGATAAGTTTAGAGGGTCATAAGCTTAATTGTGTAGTGAAGTTTCCTTTCAAAGCCTCCAACAACGCTAATGAATATGATGGCCTTCTATTCGGGTTTAGATTAGCCCATGAAATGCAAGTAAAGAGGTTGCTCATGAATAGCGATACCTAGCTTGTGGTAAGCCATGTCAATGGAAACTTCACCATGAGAGAAAAAAACATGGGAACCTATTGCAAGAAAGTGATGGAATTAATTCCTCATTTTGAAAATTTTGAACTAGTGTAAATCTCTCTACCAAAATATACAAATGCTAATATATTATCATAATTGACAAACAAAAATATTCAAACTATTAAAGATAGCACTAGTCGAGCATCTGCAACAACCTTCGATCACTAGAAGACCTGAGAATATGTGGGTTGAAGAAATCCCAGCATGGATGAAGATAATTATTGCCTTCCTCAAAGATCAAACTCTTTCGAACATAAGGAAGAGGCATATGATCTTAGATGCATAGCTGCATACTCTAGTCTTCAAAATGCCGTGCTATGCAACAAGGGGTTTCTCCATGTCGTGTTAAGGCTAAGATACTATTGGCCCAACTAGAGAATGAGGCTTTACCATTGCTCAAATACGATAAATATCATCGCTTTACCATCATTCCAAGTAACCCTTGTACGGACTCATTGTGGTGCCAAGCCGTCGGCCCTTTCTCTAATGGAAGATTAACCTCCTTGGCCTTCAACATAGGAGAAACTACAATGCATGCATTATAGAACAAGTCAATTTGAAATAGTTCAGTAATAAAACTTATATAACTTGTTTTGAATATTAAAGCCAAGAAAATATGATGATGAAAAGAATCATACAAGAATACAAGATTTAACGTAAAAACCCAAATTCGAGAAAAAAAAATCATGGACAGAGGCGTAGAATCCATTATAATCAATAACAAAGAAGTACAAATGATCTCGCAAGACTCTCAACCTATCTCAAAATATGAAAACTTTTTCTATAAACTAGATCATCTCACTTTGATGTTTTCCCAATGCTATACAATTTTTTGCTATGTTATCTCAAAGCTAAATCACGTGGAGTCTATGTAGGAACTCATTATACGTGTTTTGGATGAAATACAATTGAAGAAAGGAATTAAAATCGAAAAAGGATTCTCCAGCCGGATAACTATGCTACTCGAGTGGCAGGCTCATGAGAAGCGAGCAATGTCGTTGCGCTTGAGCCACGCGACCATGGCGCATGGACACTACGTTTCGGGCATATTTTACCATTTCTTCCATTATGGTTGCCTAGGCGCACCGAATCAAACGCCTGGGTGTTAGTTTTCTGTTTAAAACTTCAAACTCAAGTCTTCAATTATTCAAACTCATTTTATCAATCAAACTTCCAATCCTCGAAGAAATTTGATATATTTTTCAATTGGACTTTCAAACCATGAAAACTCTTGTTCCTTTTATCAATTAACTAGCCCAATCCTAATCCTAATAGAAATTTAAGTCAAAATCTAACAACATGCTACGCCATAGTCAAGATTAACTATTTCACCAGATAGAGGTTGAGCTACTTGCAAAGATAACTAAAACCAACACCTCTAAATTCATTTGGAAGAATATTATTTCTAGGTTTGGCATTCTGCATTTGCTAGTCCTTGAGAACGGATGACTATTTGATAACAAACAAGTTAAAAATTTATATGAAAGGATTGGAATCATGTACACTTCTCCACCACACATCATCCTCAAGCTAACGACCATGTCAATGCTATCAATAAAACCATTTAGTATACCATCAAAAGAAAGCTTGATATTTCTAAAGGTTCTTGGGTTGACAAGCTCTCCTATGTGCTTTAGGCTATTTGGACTAATAGAAGAACTGTCGACAGAAACTTTCTCCATGACATATGGCATCTAGGCCATGAGTCTAGTTTAGATAGGACTCATTTTTCCTCATCGCATCCACTTCAACGAAGTTATAAATGATGAGTCGAGAAAGAGAAGAGTCTCAAATTACACGCCCCTCATATTACCCATAATACAATGCCAAACTCAAGAACATGTCATTATGCATAGACAATCTAGTTCTAAGAAAAATGTTCCTATCATTTCATGAACAAAGAATGGGAAACATTAGGAAAGACTATATTACATCATAAAAGAAATACGTCATGAACTTACAAGATAAAAGACATGGATGGGAAAGATCAACCCCATCCTTAACATATAGCTTCTACATAAATATTATAAATAAACTTGACAAGTTGGATCAATTGACCAATCGCTGTAAATTATCGTTCCTAACAAATATTAATGTTTCTTATTAAATGATTCAATCAAACAACATGGTATTCTCATACAAAGGGACCACTTTAGATCATGGTTTCCAATCATTCTATCTATTACCTGCTTTAAATGATGCCTCACCAGGCGACATGATAACTTTACAAGACTCGACTGAAAAGCCAAGCTAATATCTCAAATGGGACTATCTTCTTTAACATGCACGAGATGTGTCATCGTGCGAGATGGTTATACAATAATAGCCTCGATTGGGAGCTAAGCTAATATTTCAAGTGGGAATTGTCTCCTTCAACTTGTGTGAAATTATTTTGCTTACTTATTTACTTACAAGATGACTCACTACACACGAAGGTCGTAATACAATAGTCTCGACAAGAGAGCCAAGCTAATGTCCTAAAGGGTGACTTCCCTCTATGAACTCATGGAAGATTTTATAAAGCCTCAATAGGAGAGCCAAGCTAACACTCCAAGAGGGACTTGCCTCCTTCAACCTACACGATATTTAACCCTTGTTTGACATCCATTTTTTTCTCATTCTCTTTCTCATTTTTTTTCTCTTTCTTCATTTCAACCACACATTCTATCAATAAAATAATATTACACATAAATTTAAAAAATTCTCCTTACTTTTTAACCACACATTCTTCCGTCAATCACTATTCTAAATCAAATTCGTCTCCAAAATGGATGTCAAACACAACCTTAGTTTGACAAACCAATGAGGGAGCCAATTTAATATCCCAAGTGGGACTTGCCTATGTTAAATCATTAAAGAATCTTATGAGGCATTGGTATGGGAACCATGCTAATATCACAAGTGGGACTTGCCTTATTCAACTTGCACGAGATGATTATTCTACTTGCTTCTCTTCTTAAGGGATACATCTCAAGCAAGATGGTCATATTATAATAGCCTCGATAATGGAGCCAAGCTAATATCCTAAGTAGAAATTGTCTTCTTTAACCTGCACAAGCTATCTCTAATCCATTCGACTACCTATTGAAGGATCCATAGACCTGATGAGGTATGCCTTCATTAATTCATTGAGGAATTTTACATAACTTCAGTTAAAAAAAAAAAAAAAGAAACCTTAAGAGAGGTCTTCCTTCCCAACGAGTAAGATTCTATTATTATTTAACAAGTATCAAGTTTGGCCGAGATGCCTTTAGCATAAGCTCATCGCCATGATTGCCAGGCAATGAACTAACACAGTCATGGGATTGAGTTATGTTACGTACTGGAATGCTCCGATAATGCAGATGAGAATAATATGAGCAATATGAAAATAATTGATCACAAAAAGGAAAAAATAGATTTACGAGGAAATCCAAATTCAGGAAAATCATAGACGGATACGGAGAATTCACTTTAATCAATAATAAGGAGTTACAAAGGATCTCTTTGGACCAATAACTAATTGGACCATTGGTCAATTTCAATATGTATTGTACACCACATATTTATAACAAAAGAATTCCTAATATACTAGGAGAATTAATACATGATGAGTTTAATATAAAGTGAAATCCCAATACAATAGGTAAAATCAATGATTGAGAATTTGGGATGAAATATGAGAATTATTCACCTTACTCCTTCAAGTTATCTTCAAGTGTACTATCTACTCCCAATACTCCTTCAATAGTATTTCCAGTTAAATACTCAACAAGAATTCGAATCACAACCCAATTCTAACAAGTTATAACTTCAAAATCTGCTTAGAGTCCGCGTTGAAATCATCCGAGACCCATTTAATTGGGAAAATTCATTTTGTTCGAAGCCAAATAAACTGGTCATTTCAATTTTATTTTATTTTATTTTAAAGCCAAGTTAAATATTTAAAGTTCATCCGAGGCCAATCACCTTTGGTTAAGTTTAGGTTATCCAAAGCCAATAATTAAGTTGATTTATTCATGATTTACCCAAGGCGAAGTACTTGGTTATTAGTTGACATGTTCAAGTCCATTCGATGCGAAGTACTTGGATTATTTAGCTGGTTAGTTCTTTATTTATTCGAGGCATGGTAATTGGATTATTCAGTTTATTAGACCTTTATTCATGTGAGTCGAAGTACTTGGTTTTTAAGTTGGTTTGTTCGTGATTTGTCTGAGGCTTTTAGAATTGATACCACTTGTTGTAAACCAACCACCGGATTGAGATGTTGAAATTATATGGCACAATATGAAATATTTGATCAAGAACAAAAGAATAAAGAAGAAAATAATATGACAGAGGAATTAATAGTTTTATTGACCAAAAATAATGGAGAAATTTTTTTTCAATAATTCTAAAAACTAGTAATCATATATCTCACACATTACAAATTGTAAAAAATAGCCTAGTATTTATAGGGAGCATGTAAGGAGACGTTTAAAACCCTAATAGATGAGTTGTAGTTGAACTAGAATGTCAAAAATATGTTAAAACGCGAAACAGGCTTGGGCCGAATAACACTGTTGCTCGAGCTACAATCGAGCAAGAGTCAGACGATAGCCCCATCTCTTGAGCGGGGTAGCGAGAGTCGGGCGACAGATCCTCGGGTGAAACCTTAGAAGTGTTTCTCGAGCGCCTGCTAGTGGTAGGCTAGCGAAAAAGCGGCAACTTTTCTTCTCGATCCATAATTTAACCTATTCAAGTCTAATACAAATTCCAACTCCCAATAGGCTTCCAAAATAAAACTTCAACTTGACATAGGATTCAAGTAGCATTCCAAACTTGAATTCTTCATGGCATGCACTTCAATTAGAATTATTCAACAATCTCCACCTTGACACGAATTCTATTAAGGGGTTGAATTGAATTCTTCAACAATAACTAAAAAATTAATTTCTCAAACAAAAACAAAAAACAAAACTCCACGTCTTCCAAAGAATCCAAGCACTACTTTGCAGAATTACCTCAGAGCCCTAAAAACCATAATGATTTTAAAATTGACCAAAATGGGATATAACACACCCCATAAAAGAATCAATACCAAATGCTTTTACAGAAGGCCCCTTATTAGATTGTACACATTCTACTACACTTAAAACATGCTTAACAAAATCAACATCCACATACCTTTTTCCATTGGTCCCTCTGTAGCAACTGAATACAATGGCTCCACAGGTGATGATGGCAAATCGGCATTATCCATATTTTCTAAACTCCATTGAGTTGTATTCTTAAAATCCGACCATTTATGAGCTCCTAAAGGTATTGTACCAAACTGAATGTCCGCCACGGTACTGAACCTATGCTGATTGACTTTTTCAAATTCTGCACGTCCCTGCAAGATGTATAATTGTGACCTTTTTCATCCCTCCAATACAACCTGGGCACCCTTACAAACCTTTAAAGCTCCACCTCCACCAAATAACTCATAACCTTTTGAATCAAGGATAGACAAAGAGATGAGATTCTTCTTTAAATTCGGAACATGTCGAACCTGGCCAAGTGTTCTAATTGTTCCATCCAAAAGTTTCAATCTGATTGTACCAATTCCAACAACCTGATAAGATGCGTTGTTTTCCATAACCACGACACCTTTGGAAACGATTTCATATGTAGTAAACAAATCCTTATTGCGACACATATGAAACACACATGCTGAATTCAGAATCCAATCATCATCTGATTTAGACTTGATGTCAGAAATAACTAAGAGGTCTCCATCAATGTTCTCCACGAGGTTTGCTTCGTCTGAAGTATCTGAATTTCTACTTGCAGGCATTCTTTATTTATTTTGCAATTTGTATCAATCCTTCTTTAAGTGCCCCTTCTTCTGGCAGTAGTTACAAATTTGATTACTAAACTTCGACTTCAATCTGCCCCTTCTAGAACCACAATGAGCAACAAGGCCAGCTCCATCTCTAGCCTCAGAAACCAAATGCTTCGTTTTTTATTTTGATTACAAAGCATCATACACCTTCTCTATGATGAGAGTATCATGACTATACAAAATCTTGTCTCTAAATAAAGAATACGAAGTGGGCAATGAACATAATAAGATCAAGGCTAAATCTTCTTTATCATACTCTACTTCCAAAATTTTCAAATCAGCGACGATTTATTTAAATACAGCAAGATATCTTCCAATTATCCTCTTTATACCATGCGATGAGAGTGTAAACGCTGCTTGATATCCAACTTGCTTGTCAGACTTTTGATCATGCACAATTGCTCCAACTTCAACCATAAAGCAGCTGCAGATTCTCTTTCAAAACGTCATGAAGAATGGTATTAGATAGATGTGTGATAAATTGTCTTCTTATCCTTCCGTAATTTTTCCTCCGCGGTCAAAGTTGCTTACATCTCGTCAATTCCCAACAACATATCATCCAAATCCAACTGTACGAGCATTGCACGTATCTTAACCCGACATAGCGAAAATCTAGTGCTCCGATCCAAAAGCGGATGTCATACTTCATGAAAGCCATTACGAACGAAAAACATTGAACAAATCAACCCTTGCGCTCTGCGAAATTGCTAAACCTAGGCTCTTATACCACTTGTTAGGATTGATACCACTTATTGTGAAACCAACTACCAGATTGAGATGTTGAAGTTATATGGCACAATATGAAATATTTGATAAAGAATAAAAAAAAAATAAAGAAGATAAGAATATGGCAGAAGAATTAAGAGTTTTATTGACAAAAAACTAATGGAGAAAGAAAATTACAATGATCCTAAAAGCTAGTAATCATATATCTCACACATTACAAATTGTAAAGAAGAGCCCAGTATTTATAGGAAACATGTAAGGGGATGTTCAAAACCCTAATAGATGAGTTGTAGTTGAAGTAGAATGTCAAAAACGTGTTAAAACGCGAAACGGGATTGGACCGAATAACACTGTCTCTCGAGCTACAGTCGGGAGCGACGGGGTAGCAAGAGTTGCGTGACAGAACCTCGGGTGAAAACTTGGAAGTGTTGCTCGAGCTGCCGCTAGCGGTAGGCTAGCGAAAAGCGATGATTTTTCTTCCCAATCCATTATTTATCCTATTCAAGTCTAATACAAATTTCAACTCCCTATGGGCTTCCAAAATAGAATTTCAACTTGACATAGGACTCCAATAATATTTCAAACATGAATTCTTCATTACGTGCACTTCAATTAGAATTCTTTAATTTCAACAAAGAAATTCGGGTCACAGCCAAATTCCAACAATCTCCACATTGACACAAATTTCACTAAGGAATTGAATTGGCTTATTAAAAAATAACCAAAAAATTAATTTTTCCAACAAAAACAAAAAACAAAACTCCACATCTTCCAAAGAATCCAAGAACTACTCTGCAAAATTACCTCAAATTTCCAATAATCATAATGATTTTAAAATTGACCAAAATAGGTTGTAACACACCCTAAAACAGAATCAATACCAAATGCTTTTACATAAGGCCCCTTGCTAGATTGTACACCTCCTACTCCACTTAAAGCATGCTTAACAAAATCAATAGAGGCGAAGTACTTTTATTAAATTGATTGACATTGCAACATCTGATCAAAACCAAAATTAGAGAAGTAGTTGGAGAACTTACCATAGTCCTCCCTTCAAAGTGGTCCATGTGGCTCTTCATGGCCTCTTATTCGGCAGAATGGGCTCGATCTTGTAGTGTATGAACCTCATTTTTTAGCAAGGGCACTTCAACCTTCGGCTCGGTTCTTTCTTTTTTTGGCCTCCTTCGAAGCCTCATCACCTAGTCTGCAATGGTTGTCTGAAGCTTTCGCTCACTTCGTCTGGGCTTCTACCTCAAAATTAGATTCATGGACCTTCTTTCCAAGTCGATTCATTTTTGCCTCGACAGATTGTGCATTAACGAGAACATCTGCCATCATGGTATCTACTACATTCTTTACAGCCTTAGCCCCATTCTCAATCTTTTTGCACGAAAGCTAGCATTTTAGAGAATTCTCTTTTATGCCTCTGAAGATCCTTAGTAGATCTTGGGCAGCCAAACTGACACCTAAAGATTGGATGGTATTTGCCATCTCGACCCATTTCTTAGTCCAATATTTGTCGTACGCAATTGCAGCTATGGCTACTTCATGAGGCAGCATCTCTGCCACCACTTCAAGTAGGGCCTCAGAGTTAGACCCTAGAAAATTGATCTTTTTATCAGAACAACCTCGATGGGTTGACATCCCTTGTTTTCCATATGGAATAGGCCTCACCTTCTCCTTATCCTCATCCTTAACAAGTGTAACCTCAATGAAGGTTTCAGTTATTGGGATGGCAGTACGAACTTTTCTTATATCTATGTTTAGTATGCCCTCAATTGTCCTAACAATAGCAATAGACTTGATGGCTTTGGAGTACTCAAGCGACTCGACAAATTTCCTCTTATGAGTTGAGATTTGTAGATAGCTGGATCCCACTAAATTTGGAGGTCAACAAGTGAGATACATTTTGGTTATTGAATCCATAAGAATGGTCCAAAATATTTAATTTGAATGAATTCCAGATTGTTAGTTGCACTAATTTTCTATAAGAGCTTGTTTGATTTTATTTTTTCAAAGTATGTGGTTAAAAAATGAAAAATTATTGTAGGTCTCCATAGAATGTGTTGTTAAAATTGAAATTGAAATTGAGAATTTTTTTTAAAAAAAAATCTTTGACAAACAAGCCTTAAATTCTAATGAAGATTTTGTAAATTATGATTTGAGAAAAGATACATGTTAAATTTCACATGGTGTACACACTTGGAGCATGTCTTGCTCACGATAAAATTAGATAGTAATACACAAAATTTACTCCCTTGATATAATTGGCTTCATTTTTTGTTTGTCACAAATTATAGATCGTTTTTCTTGTCAAGAGTATAATTAATGTTTTAATTTTCTAATATACTCATATTTAAGGTTTCTTGGTTTGTGTGAAAATAATAATAAAAAATCTATCTTATGAAGATAGTATTTATTTTTTAAATAATGTCCCATGTTATGTTCAACAGTCAATAAAACAAACATCTCAACATGTAGAAGAATTTGACATTTGATTCTATTTAAACTATAACTGATAAGTGCGTTTTTCAACACTTATTTTACCACATAACATGACTAATTATTGATAAAAGTGCTTGAATATGGCTTAATTCTGCTTAATTTCATTTTTAGTACTGTATTGATGGATGTGGTGGAACTCGGGAGGAAAAATACGAAAGAGGACCAAAACGGAAGAGAACAAAAACTTAGGGACCGAAATGCAAATATTCGAAAGATGACCTAAAGCATGAATCGAGAATGTAAAAGAGCGAAGTGCTGATTCGAGGGGTACATGGGATGTTAGAAGAAGGAGAATGAAGAAAAGAGTTTAAAATGAGAGAGAAAATGTTCGAGGACCAAATTGACAAAGATTAGAGGCTTTCCTCTACCATGCGGCTACATGGTAGAACTCTCCATACAGTGCGAAAATTCTGGTTTCCTTTTTCTATTCAGCCACTTTAGAAAACTAATCTTGGGATGAATATAAAAACTTAAAACTGTCAAAAATGAGAGGAAAAGGCATTCCAACCAAGAGAAACCCTAGAACACAAATTGAAGGAGATCTTGAGGCAAAACTACAAGGACAAACACAAGATTTACGGGGTTTCAAGCATAATATTGATTCGGTGATGTCTTTTCTTCAATTATCTATGTGTTTTATTATTTTCTCCATGCTAGGCTAGATATTTATGTACTAGGAGAATGATGAACCGTGTGATGTAATCTTTTAATGCCTAGTTTTACAATTTTTGACATTAAACACGTTGTCTGAATTTGAATGATTTATATGCAAGTATTGTTCTCCACAATTATGTGCGTAAATGATTGTGTGAAGTTGTAGCATATTTCATGCATTTGAGAGAAGGGAAATTGGCTCGAAAATGTATAAACCATCGTAAGGTCCGACATGGGATAGAAATATAACGCTATACCTTACGTGAAGCCTTAAGTGTTCAGAAAAATCCATGCATTCTTGTATATTTGCATTCATCCTAGGGATATAGTCGAGTTGTATACAAGAGTAAGTTCAACATTACTCGAGAGAGATTGTTGGATAGAACATGAATATTGATTATTCAAACTTCAACTGTGTTGTCAATTTGTGAAATTGGGATTAAAAGAGGTCATTGTATGGAGATTCGTGATCCTAGTACGCATTTCATTCATTGAATTTAATTACTCATTTATAGCATTATTTTACATTTTAGTTCACTTAGTTTATTTGCAATCACTTTAGTAAATTAGT
>CAIGRB010122577.1:50738-60853 GCA_903798255.1 Fraxinus quadrangulata | reverse complement strand
CAGCAATAGGCCATCTTGGAAGAAGGTCCTTCAACACTATCCCCCTCCAAATCTATCCTAAATCCGGATATCTATCCGACACTCGACCGACTATATTTTGTGTAATCTTGTAGCTTGCCTTGGTTGCATGTTGTCTTGGAGTTTTGTGTACCCTTTTAGATTGTCTTGCTTTTAATTTATGTTGAAGTCTGTATTATAAATAAAATCTGAGTTTGCAACTTATTTTAAAAAAGGGAATTATAGGGCCATTCAATCAATTATTAATAGGAGTATAGAATGTTTAGACAATGCTGGTGCTCGAAACTCACGGTCACCTCGAATAAGAAGGAGAGCTTATAAAAAACGATAACTATCTCAAAGAGAATGGACCAAGGAAATCGTCATATCAGCTTGCATATTAGAAATGCCTATAAATAAGGCAAGGGTCCCTCCGAAAGGTCAAGTGGAATGAATTCTATCTAATATATTTCAAAGTTCAACCAATGAAAATTGACTCTTTATTTCAGGCATATTCCAACAAGGCCAAAGTCATTTGTACGTAAGATTAGCTCACATAGATGAACCCCATGATAATAAAAAATTGCCAAAAAAAACTCCACCCACCCCCCTATTGTGTGGTATCGATTAGGGTTCTCTGAACTCTCATCTGTACACACAGCTGGGTCCTTCCAACAATTACTCTACAAAAATTATATTAAGTTATCTAAATTTGTCACGCCAATTTTAGTTATCAACATATAAAATTGTCAGAAAATCACAAGCCAAGTGTATTTGAAGATAAAAAAAAAAAAAATCCAAAGCGACAATAATATAAGGAAATATAAGGATAATAAATGTTCGACCCACCTTTGCCAACACTAGTAATCCAAAAAGTTATATGAGAGAGATCTCACACTAGTAGATTAAAAAAATAATTGAAGTCCACAAAATGTCTTTGCAGTAATTTTCATTTAGTTTCTTTTTGGTTAAGCATCGACTTAAACCTTAGTTTGACAACCTTTATTTAATTTTTTTTTATATACTTATTTTTAACCATATATTTACACAATAAAATATTTTACACGTAAATTTAAAATTTTTTCCTACTTTTTAATTATACATTCTCCTAAAAGTTATCATTCAAAATATTATTTTTTCCCGATAATGACTATCAAACAAGAGCTAAGTGTATAGTGCACTATAATTAAACTTTTTTCGGATCTTTGACGTTGTCATCAAATGCAGTTAAAGAAGTTTATAGAATGCTTTGAGAAAGTACTCGATGTCATGAAAATGATTAAAGAGGCTGTTATGGAACTCCTACTGAGAGGAGACTGATTTTGTCCATGGAATTAGAAGATAACAAACGACTTTCGTGTTTTAGGATCTTGACTGTCAACGAATTGCAATTAGACTACCGACTTTGATCCTGCAGCACTCTAAGAAAGTACTCGGACTTCTATTCAAAAATTGGAATAAGAATATCATTCTTATTTTCAAGCCGAAATTCAGTTTTCCAAGTGGATTACGATTTGAGATCAAAAACTTATTCGTGAGACTTCACAAGTGTACTGATCGTGACAAGTAGTAAAATGAATTTATCAAATCCAAGTATTATCACATAGAGACTCCTATGTACTATAAATTTACAAACTAACGTAGCTTCAATTTAAATTAAAGTGGTTATCAATTATCAATTGAAAATGTGTTTTGTAACTGAACTTAAACTAAAATAACTGAGGTAACCTACTTTAACACGATTGAGAAGATTATGAGATTATGATTTTTTATTTTACTTATGTTGTTTAATAATTATGTAATTCCAATTCATTCAGTCACTTTCCATATGCACCAACAATCAAATTAACCTATTTTAGCTAGTGATCTCTCTCGAATAATACTAATTTTATTTATATGCCCGAATTCGTTATATCTCTATGTAAACTCACACACATATGAACACTTTAACTAGAAGAATTATATATATATCTTAGTTTATAATTATCTCTATGTTATTTATTACATGAGCTAAAATCATATATGACATCTCGGTCTTAACATCATTCCTAAATCAATCAATTGACGCATTAAATACACAACAAATAATTAACACATATTAAATTGACACGAAGTCTTGAAATTAAATAAATATTAAAAATCATAAGCTACGTCGTCGTTTTAACATAAAAATATTTAGATACTCATAATGTCGGAATTAAACAAATAGATGTTAAAAGACATCACTGAGTTTAATTACAATAAACAAAATAAAAATCAATTCGAGCTATTGTTGATATTCGTCATACGAATCCCAATAATTGTCCTTCGTTCCTTCATTGCATACTGTGAATCTCCCGATAATTTGATGACGGTGAGCAATTTATTCCACAATTCTTGCACAGTTCTTGACGAAGCTTCACACAAAAATCTGGAATATATATTTTTTCCTCTGCCGTCTATTCTTGCTTGTTGATCTCTTTTATTTCCCTCTCAAATGAACGTGTTTCTCTCAATATTCAACCTTGTAAAATCGTTATGTGGCGTTTGAATATTTATATGTAGGTTATGGAATGAATGAGGCGGACAAAAAACCTTTTAAAAATAAATTAAATTTTTTTCGGATGACACTGTCGCTCAAGCGAAGGATGAGCGACAGTCGAGCGAGCGAAGGCGAGGCGACAATTGAGCGATGAAGTTTCTGTTTCTGATACTCGAGCCAAACCTTGGCGACAGTCTAACGAAAATTCGCTCTATTTTTCCTTCCTTCCCCATTCTCGAACCCAGAACTAAAATAACATAACTTTCACTAATTGCACATTACTCCTTGACTTTTTACAACATATCAATTTTAGTCATTTTTGTTCACAAACTTGTCTATTACATTAAATACCTAACAAGCTCCCTCTTTGACATTTTGTGACAAAATACAATCTAAGTCAAGGCAGCAGTATAATAAAATTATATACTCAAAACAACTGACACAACCAACAACAACAATTGTCTTGAACGAATTTTGCATTTCATTTTTCAATACCTATTTCCTGAAATAGATAACTCAAATATCCAGTGTAAAATGTATGTGAAACAATATTAAGTATAGAAACAGTTCATAGTGTAAAAGTGATTTAAGCAGTTAATAACTCGTTATGTAACTTTTCAGTTTCATATCATATGCTCCAAGGAAATCCCTCAGGAAAACTAATGCCAAGTGCTATCACAAGATGATAAATAAGGCAGGCATAAGGAAGTCCCACCCGAATCCCCATGACACGAAAGGCACACGAAATCTGCTAACATATGAAAGTGGGCATATCAATCAAGGCGCTGTGCAAAAGGGCATACAAAAAACGAGCCCTCTCTATAGGTAAAGAAGAGTTATGTGACATTGGCTATAGATTTATGCACACAATGCGCAACAAAATATTTCGATCAGTGGGTAGGGATCTAGTGCGCATCGTACCTGGATCACCCTCCAACAGTGTGTTGAATACCGTAGAACGGACTAGAGAATTCAATGGAAAAGTATCAATAGACAGATAAGGAAGCAAATGATGGATGACCCGAGGAATATGTACTAGACTCGATATAACATCGGGTGTGATCTTAACAGTCCTATCCCGAATAAAAACCCTAAAAGTCGAACCGCTAACATTATGAATGTTAGCGAATAACTACTGAACTAGAAGGCTAGGAGGAGGTGTCAACTTAACCAATAAAGGCTCCCAACCCCTAGAAGTGAAAATAGTAGCGAGGTCGGGAGACGGGTTAGACATAATGACCTCAAGCTCAAACAAGACGGACCGTAATGAAAACTGCGACCCAAAAGTATCTTGAACAGAGTAAAGTGTATAAGAGACTCACGAGTGTAAAGTGGCACTACGTTCTCGTGAACATAATTCCAAACCTTAAATTTATAAGAAAGAACATGCAAACATCATTGTGAAATAAGGAATTTCCTCACTCATGAAAGTCAAACCCATATGATTTTTAGTACCTAAAAATGAGTTCAATCATATAAATATTTTTCTTTTCTCCCCCTGAATTTGAGCATATAATTTTTATGTCGCCTTCTCAAATAATGCATCTTATGTGCAGACTCTTGTCCATTAAGCAACTAAATTGACCCCTATAACGAGCTTTAAGCTGGTTAACCTAAGTCATCGACCATATGCACCAGATTATGAGAAATTTCGCATGCTTAATTGCTCGAGTCAAATAGATTTCGAACAAAAATATAAGATGAACCAAGCTATTATATATTTTTTTATTTTTAAATATTACAAGGAGATGAAACAGTGAGCTAATGTCATCTAAATGTAGGTCAATTCACGTTCAAGGTCGCCTTACCAACAGATGATAGCCATCTTAAATCACACACATACGATCTAGACTCACTCACAAGATCATAGTGTGTGTTGTGCAGATGATACATGAAGAAACTTACATTCAATACTCCATATTAAACCGAACCAAGTAATGAAAATGACAGTTTAGAATAGATGAAGGCATACTTGATCACAAATGCTATATTTAAGAACATCATGAAATGTTTAGAGCCTAAAAACCTTTTTTTTAATATATAAAAAATCAATACCCAAACAAAATAAAAACGCACAACAAAAATAAACACAAAACACAAATAATTGATATGCATGCCGGAATGAATGGACTCAATGAGCTGCATATACATACACCTAAGAAACTAATCAAAAAGAACCATGGATGCTCTTATCATTAAGAGTATGATCAATCTCATGACCTTCCAGATCACTCTTTTTAACCTAAACATTCTTATTAGTAGAAGTGATTTTAGTTAACCGAGTCATCATCTCAGTTAAGTAGCTAACCTGATTGGCAAGGAAGTTAACTTTGCTCGAGACATCCTAACTTTTACTTCTAGTGTAGAGTTTATGATACCTAAGTCTTGTGTGTCCCAATGCGCCACAATGGTGACATGTGGGAATAAATCTAGATTCAAACCTGTTCGGAGGTTGTTGTCGATATGTAGGACGATTGACCCGATGTTGTCTAGTAGGTCTCGATCTTAAGATTTTTTGACCATTGGTTTAGGATAAACAATATTTCGAGCTTTGTTAGTGGTCGGGACGAACGTGGTCTTGGATGTACAAGCAATAGTATTACCATTTTGAACATAACCCAGACCATGCCTATTTTGAGTAGACTTGTTCATCCCCACAGATTATCAAGTTTCTGCGAACCACTCACGAAGGATTGAAGTTGAGTATTGAATTTTTCAAGATCACTTTTTAAAGATTTAACTTTGACTTTTAAGTTCTCATTAACAAGTTTCAACTCACTCAAATTTTTGGTAGAGTCCTGAAGATCACATATGAGCTTTTCTTTCTATCTTTCAAGGTCATTAACATTTTTCAATACTACTTTATTGACCTTTTTAATCTTAAGACTCTCATCAAATAGTTCACGATTAGATTCGTGAATATCAGGTTCATCCTCAAATTTCTCACTCAGTTAATCATTTCCAACCTTTTAATTTTTCTTATCAGATTCAATCGTAGCTATAGATGTGAAGGCCATAAAGTTTTGTTTATCTTTATTACCAGAGGTATCACTCTGAGCACTCGAATCTGATTCATCATCAATCAAGGTCACTGCTAAAGCCTTACGTCTTTATTTATTTGAACTCTTTTTCAAGTTAGGACATTCATTCCTATATTGACCGTAACCCTAACACTCATAGCATCTAATATATTGAGTTTTCTTAATGAGAGTTTTAGAGTTATTTTTCTCATGTCTATCTTCAAGAATTTACAAGGGATTTCATTTTTCCGTTCTTGAGGCTTTCTTCTATTTCTCATTACCTTCTAAATTTTTTTAACGAATTAAGCTATTTCGTCATCCCTAAGCGTCTCAGCATCAATAGACTCACTCTCTTCTTCTCTAACTGTATTCATGGCTATGGACTTAACCTGTTTAGGTTGAGAAATTGTGAGTTCATAGGTTTGAAGGGATCCTATACGTTCTTCTATCTTAACTGCATCTGAGTCCTTGATTTCTTGAATTACGGTGACTTTAGGTCTAAACATTTCAGGTAGGGATCTAAGGACTTTTCTAACGATCTTGGACTCAGAAATCTTTTCACCTAGGTTAAAACTCGAATTAACTATGTCATTCAGTTTTGCATAGAATTCATTGAACGATTCATCGTCCTTCATTCTAGTTTCTTCAAACCTAGATGTTAACATCTGCATTTAAGAAATTTTAACCATTTTGGTTCCCTCGTGTGTGGTTTCTAAGATGTCTTAAACTTCTTTAGCAGTCTCACACATCGAAACTCTCCTAAACTTTTCAACAGACATAGCCATGAACATAAGATGAATGCCCCTATCGTTCCGTTACACTCATTTAAATTTGTTCTAGTCCATAATGAAATATCAATAGGCGTAACTACACCAGTAGCAGTAGTTGATGGTGGAGTCTACCCGGTTTGAACTCTAATCCAAATACGTTCATCCAAAACTTTAAAGAAGGCTCTCATTCGAACTTTCCAATAAATATAGTTGCTTTCGTCGAAAAATGGAGGCACAGATAATGACTAACCCATCTAGAATTTATTAAGGGCCGGGAATCGAATTAAGGTTCTGATATCAATTAAAAATACGTAGTTCGACCCTAAAAACACCTAGAGGGGGGTGAATAGAAGATTATGCAGAATTAAAATTACTTTGAAAATACGTAATTCGACCCTAACATTACTTAGAGGGAAGTGAAAAGTGATTATTTGGAATTAAAATTACTTAACAATTAAATAGTAAGAAGTCACTATTAATTATTTTTATATGATTAATCATGTAATTCAATTATTCCTATATTGAAATATTGCGATTAAGTAAGCAATAAAGGAACACAAGAATTGATCACGGAGAAACCCAATTAGGTAAAAACTCCTGGCACTTTGGTCAATAATCAACTATAAATGATTTATAACTTACAGTCTACCAGACTAGACGATGGCACGTACTATTTGATCACCTGATTGTAATTCTAACAGCTCCCATGAATTCTGTGTTTTTGCACCAACTCTCAGCTACAGTTTTCAAAACTCTCCTAGGTTGCGCTCTCCTGCAGCAACTCCTAACTTTGTAAAATCGTTTATCTCCTGTGGATGCACGAAGAACACCACGTTCTTCAACGATTGGAACTCCAGTAACCTTTCTTTGATCTTCAGAAACTCTGATAAATATGAAGGAAGCAACAGTTTGGTATTTGGATTATGAATATGATGCTTTCACCGCCAAAATTCAATAACATGACGAAAGTTGAAAGCAAATTATATGAAGATGATCTCAAATGAATGCATTTTTCTCAATATTCAACCTTGTAAAATCGTTCTGTGACGTTTGGATATTTATATATAGGTTATGGAATGAATGAGTCAGACAAAAAGCCTTTAAAACATGAATTAAAAATTTCTCGGATGACACTGTAGCTCAAGCGAAGGATGAGCAACAATCAAGTGACAAGTTGTTATACATTAAAATGCAGTTCTCAACAGTTTTTCTCTTTCTCAATAGTTCAGCCTGTTATACATTACGTAAAAAATTGCCTACGAAATACTATTTACTACAGAATAAAATCGTATTTTCGCAAACTAAGATAAACTACACAAATCCGAAAATGTACATAATTGTTTTCCACATAAATCTAAAAACTAGGCATGAACGTTGAAAGCTTCAAAATACAACAAATAACAAGTTCAAAAAGGCTCGCATTGTTTTTCCAATCTAGAAAGTCCTATTACTTAATGTTCATTCCTTTCTTTCGTCCACTTCTAATGTACGGAGTCCGTTTTGATACCAATAGTGTTTGAATGTGCATCAGAGCACCGCTTCTTTGTCACCACCAATTCTTTATTCTCAACTACATCAGTGACATTTGAGGGCCCCTTCATTTTGTAAAAGATCCTTGTAGTATTCAGCAAATGTGAAAAAAGTACAGGAACCTATCAAGTTTGGGGAAAAAAATGAGTAGAAAAAATATTCAATATGGCTAGCAGTTCGTTAATGAAAAAATTGTCATCAATTCTAAACTGAGATTCACAATACATTCCAAAAAAAATGAAAAAAAAAAATTAACGGAACATGAAGAGGGTAACATATTAAATCAAACTCTAAATAACAATTTTTATTCCTAAAATAAAATCGATTCCAGCCAAAATATTTAAAATTTAAAGAAATTAAAAGTATTTTTACCTCTTTTGATTTATTCTATGGAACGAAAAATGGACCATCGAATAAAGAAGTGGAAATGACTTCGATTACTGTGGATGGAGAGTCTTGCTAGTAGAATGGGAGTAACGCACAAAATAGGGAAGAAGGCACAAATAGAGGAAATAGGTTTATAAAGTGGGGGGCTAATAAGGATAGGGGTTGATTTGATGTGATTTTTTTCTATTTATTTTTTGTACAATTTTCTTATCTAGTCAAATCACATCTAATTAAATTGTCCACAGGGCAAATAATGTTCAAAAGTGATATTCTTGTAACATTTTTTAAAATTGACAATTCAAAAGGTGACATTACATTTTAGTTTTTTTGGTATATAACAAGTAAAGTCATAAATTTTTTATTATTTTCTAGTTGAAGCCCCAAGCTAAGTTAATTTTTAGTTTAAATCAACAACAAAACCATAATAATGTTTAATTCTTAATTCAAGTTTTCAAATATTTTGATCGAAAGGTTCTCTAGGATATCTTTGAAGTTTCGTTGAAATTTTCAAATTTAATTAAGAAATTTAAAAAAAAAAAAAAAGAAAACCTTTTTGAAGTTTTCAATTATTTTTTTCAAAAAGTAAACACCGGCGTCTACAATTGATTCAATAAAAGTTATCTTGGAATAAGTTGCCACTATTCTAGGTCATCAACATGAATAGTAAGGTGTGAATAGCATTTAATAAATGCGTCCAAATAGTAAAAATTACTAGCATTTTATTAAATTTTAGCAAGGAAAATTTTATTTAATATCACTGATGTGATAACACCGTGATATTAAATGATATATACCATTAAATAAATTATATAATTCTATATTTAATTAAACCTATCAAATATTTTCATTAGACTAATATTATGACACCAATAACAATAGATAGCATTATTCAATTATTAAAGTTATTCACAGTGGAATATATGTATATATATTGAGTGTACTTGAGCCCCCTATGCCCATTTCAATTTCTGCTTGCAGAGAGAGAGAGGAAATAGCGGCAATGGTGGTGAAGGTATATGGCCCCAACTATGCTTCCCCCAAGCGTGTGATTGCATGTCTTCTTGAGAAGGGGGTCGATTTCGAGGTTGTCCCAATTGATACCTTCAAAGGAGAGAATAAAACACCTCACCATCTCCAGTTGCAGGTTCATTAACTTACCTGGTATATTAGGATTTCTATTTATATTATATATATATGCTTAATCAATTTACTTTTTTTATTTTGACTTGCAAACTGGCAGCCTTTCGGGCGTGTTCCTGTCATACAAGATGGAGATTACACTCTTTTCGGTAATTAATTTTTTTAATCTAAAATTCCCTTGTCTTTCTTGGTTGGACAAATTAATCTTTCTTTATTTTTAGAGCTAGAGGGAAGTAATTAGTTGTTTGAACTTGTGCAGAATCAAGGGCTATCATGAGGTACTATGCAGAAAAATACAGGTCTCAAGGGACTGAACTGTTGGGAAAGACAGTGGAGGAAAGAGGTCAAGTAGAGCAATGGCTAGAAGTCGAAGCACACGAATTTGCCCCACCAGTTTACAATTTAGTAATTCATATAATGTTTAGCGCCAAACTGGGGATTACAGCTGACCAAAAGCTCATCCAAGAAAGTGAAGAGAAACTTCACAAAGTTTTGGATATCTACGAAGAGAGGCTATCAAAGAGCAAGTACCTGGCTGGTGATTTCTTTAGCCTTGCTGATTTAAGCCACCTTCCATTTGTTCAGTACCTTACGGATCCTCTTGGAAAGGAGCATGTGATAAGGGATAGGAAACATCTGAGTTCATGGTGGGATGATATCAGCAATAGGCCATCTTGGAAGACGGTCCTTCAACACTATCCCCCTCCAAATCTATCCTAAATCCGGAAACCTATCCGACACTCGACCGAC
>CAIGRB010122577.1:24224-36443 GCA_903798255.1 Fraxinus quadrangulata | reverse complement strand
GTTCGCGTGACATTTTGTGACTAAAAATATAATTTGTGACTTTATAATTTGGTAATCTGTGACTAAAAATATAATATGTGACCAACTATTTTGTTATCCGTAACTTAAAAATTATATAATCTGTGATCGTGAAAAAATTTGTGACCAACTGATTTGGAAGTATGTGACCGTGTGATCTATAAATTTTGATATGTGACCAATTAATTTTGAAATTTGTGATCAACGAATTAATTGTGACCTACAAAATTTTTGAACTGTGACCATAAAATAGTAGTCAGAATCGAACCAGTCATTGGAATAGTTGCCAGTATCGGAATATTCGTCGGAACGGTCGCTGGAGCGGTAGGGGTGGTGGAGGTGGGGTGGGTTACATATATATATATAAAATACATAAATATATATGTATGTATATGTCAAATATCTGATTTTTGAAATTTAAAAGTTGTTCTCTTATTTTTGAAATAGCATATACCTAAAGTAGGATTTATGAATTTTTTTCAAACAAATATCACCTCCAACCACTAACTTTGGCCATCCACAAATGTTGAGTCATGAATAACATTAACTCAATTAAATTGCTTCTAATGACCCCAAATTTTTTTCGGATCGAGCCATCACTTTGGTGTCACTAATATTCCCGACATCGCTTTTTCATCATAGTCCGAATTTATTGAGTATCAAAACTCAACAAATCACCATCTTGATATCCAATCAACCTGGTAGCAAATAAACACACAAAGTTTATACCTGAATAATTAAGGTAACCAATAAAATTGGTATCACAAACCTTACCTCGTGTTTCGGACTCGAAACACATATCATAGATGTTCCATGTACTTACCAGGGTTAAGGTTAAGAAAATCCAAGTAAAAACAGATAATCAAAGTAATCAATTAAGAGCACATCATACATGCAATGTAGATATAACATAGGATAATATAGATTTTTTCAAACATGTTCACACAGAACAACGAACTAACACCAAGTTAATCAATCAAATGGTCAAACACATGCAACAAATGCATAAATGACCCCACAAAAAGATCTCACCACACTTATCCTATCCCATTTCGTATTGCTCACACCTCGAGAATACATATCTCCTCTCATAACTGATCACTAACACATGTCTAAATGGAAAACTATTATAGATCCGAAGTCCATGGAAAAATCCTCTATCTCCACGTCACTTCTTCCAACTTAAGTGGATAATGGGTCTCCACCTAATAGAAGTGATAAAAGTATCTCTCTCACACTCCACCTGATCATGGTCTTCATAGATAAATGATTCCAACATTTAATCACCTCTCTACTCGTAATCCAAATGTCATATTCCACATTCCCGGTACAAACCATCAATGTACCTCTAGACATCTATACACAATATTACCAAAAGACACACAACACACTTACTACTAATGCATTCCAAACCCATTATGGCAAAATCCACAACATTGGCAACTACAAAGGTTAGGGCTCAATTTAAATCAATCAATGCACCACAAGGTTACTCCAACACCAATGCTTAAAAAATCCGCAAAAGATTTATCCCACAAAAGGAAGGGTGAAAGTGTCACTTACAAAGAGAATGGAAAAATAGTTGATTACTTCATTACACTCACAAAAAAGGCTCACAAAGAGAAAGAAGATAATCCTCACGTGACTGCCTCACATAATCTCACAAACAACACATGCTCACAAAGATAAAGGAGAAAACGATTGCTATTCTTTTTTCTTACTACCATTCTCTCTCACACCACTCACATAGCAAAAAGAGTGCCATAGATCTCAACCTACTATGCTTGAAAAAACATTACATACCAAGTAATCAGATTGCATCAATTCATATAGTTACACAAACAAATTGAAAGTGTAGCATATCAACGCAACATAATTTAACGATCATACATTCAGACTAGATTATATACAGATGCTTATGCAGTAACTAAGTTTACACTCAATAAACCTCACACGGGTCATAACTCAGCCCAGTGAAAATATTTGCCGCACTTCTCTCCTCATCTTTCCTCCTATTATACTTTCTAGGACATTTTCTTTCAACATTTTCAAAATTTTTGTAATCTCTTAATTTTTAAACTTGCTTTAAACGTATATTTGGGTAGTTTTCAAAATATTTAAAAATTTCATTTCTCCAAATTGAAAAATTCACATTAAAAAAAAAAAAAATACAACTCAAAATGTGTTGTCATTTTACTAAAAAATGCACACAATAACGACCACAAGCAAAATACCGATACAATGCACACGGAATAGTTAAATAAACTTTTCTAAGATCACATGCAATTATAATATTAAAAAAAAAAATTGACAACAAATTCACAAAAAATTCAAGGTAAATAATTCACAAGTAATTTATAAGTCTAGCAACAGGTAACGGTTACCCCTTTTACAATAACCCAAACCTAATGTCACTCTACAAGACGACTTCTAATGCGAAAAATAAATAACTATATTACACGATATTTTTAACTGCAATAATAAAAGGTGAACATGATACCAAGCGGACCATATTTGCGGGTTTGTAAACTAGGAGATATGTAAATTCACTACTTTATGGTTACCACTATTCGCCCCAAATCTTCCGTTAACTGGGACAATGCAAAACGGCACCGGCACCCGAACGTCAAAGGGCAAAATCATCCAAATTTCACCGCATTGCTCAAATCTGAAAACGAACAACACCACAAGGTCCATCATGCTTTTCAGACCATCATCAGACTCCGGCCCACGTGCCTGCATGCACCATTGTAGCCGTTCTACATGGGCCTCACGCTTCGTCTCCCCATCTCTACATGTTGATCACGATTCTGGCCTCCATTTGCTCAACTGCCTTCTAGTTTGGTCGAAAAATGGCAAAACAGGTTCGATTTTTTCAATAACTTTTTGTTCCAGTTTCTACAGGATTTTTCTGCCTGTTTTCAGCTATTTTCTGGTCGATTTCCAGCTGGTTTGTCATCCCCAAAAACATTGATTTCTTACTACCATGAAGCTCTAATGCCATTTGTTGTTAAAATTCCTTGAGAATTCAATTCGGGCTCAAAAATCAACCAAACGAACACCGCAAGAACCAAGGCTTGACCCAAAACTTTTACACTCCGGCTGCCACAAATTTTTCTCACCCACAAAGGATGACAGGATGACGGTGATGGTGATTTACAGCCACAAAGGCAAGGGAAAAACCAAGGGAAGAAGACTCGAAAATGAAGAAGGAATCAGCAAGGCTGCCACTTCGTTCCAAGCACAAAGCAAGACGTTTTCTCTTTTCTCAAATCACACACACTAAGAGGAACGGCTGAGAGTGATGGTATATATGATGAATATTGGGTCACCTCCAATTTGGACCAAGTGATTAATTGGGCAACCAATAAACCAAAGGCCTAAACCAATAAATGGGCTACAAAACCAATATCACCTCCAACCACTAAGTTGGGCTATCCACGAATGTTGGGTCACAAGCAACATTAATTCAATTAAGTTGCTTCTAGTAATCTCATATTGTTTCCAGGTCGAGCCATTACTTTGGTGTCAATAATATTCCTGACATATCATTTTCATAATTGCCAGGATTTATTGGGTACCCAACATGATGCAATGTCTTTGATTATCCGACCGGGGATGATGATGGAGTAGCTCAAGCGAATCATTGACTGGATTTTCATGGCATAATTCAACAATGTGAACGCTGGATAACTGGTAGATTTGGAGGGTTCTGATTTGAATTCTTTCCTCAGTTTTATTTATGTAGTTTTGATATCAATTAATCACTTTCCTTGTCCTCTTGGTAAGAATATCACGGCAGTAGGAGGAAAAAGAAGACGCCAATTTGTATCTATTTAAATGGGGTTAGACAATGAAAGGAGGATTATTAATAAAAATTGAACTTGTTGAAAGGTGATCGAACTGTATTCTGGTTTGTTTATCAAATTCCACTGCATCAGGTAATCAAAGAGTGCTTGATTCCTAATTTTCCGGTATTCTGAAGAATCAACAGAAACTAGAAAGTTGATCAAGTGGTGGTATTCATTTGAAATAATGAGGCTAGATCGTGTATTCTTGTTGGCTTCATATTGTGTCAGTTTGATATCAGAGCATAGCCACATTCCTAATTGTGACATCAGGAAGAGTGGTTGATAGTCGTGATGCACCAATGACAAACGTGATTTCAGGACGGGAAAACCTCTCTGCCCTTTTCACCGGGCGAGATAAGGGAGGAATTTCAGGTTTACAGGGTAAGGATATCAGGATGGATTCAGCCTGCGAGGGAGCACCAAAAGGAGAAAAAATTGGGGTTAGTTGCAGAAAAGAGTATCCAGAATTTTCTGGGCAGCAAAATAATAAAATTCAGCCTAATGATGTTTGGCATAGACGGCTAACGGGCTTGAGCAATGCACTGATCAAACAGCAGGAAATTTTTTGGACAAAGGCAACAAAATTGAGGAAATTTTGGAAAGATCTGCTAAAAGTTTGGAATATTTTGCAAATTGAGATGATGTCCAAGTGAAGCAGGGTCTATTGAATCATTTCAAGAGTCAGATGATCAAGCTTAGCTTCAAAATTCGAGATGTCGTGGAAGAGTTAGTAAAAAGTGTTATTTGCAGATCGAATGAAAAGTCAACGTGCATGTGAGTAACATTGTTTCACGGCATTGTTGGAGCAAGTAAACCCAAAGCTTGATTCTAAAGCGCTCAGGTACAAAATTCTGGTCCAACAATTAATTGAAAATGATTTGAGCATATGAGTTTGGATACGAAATGTGTTATACAAATAAAGGGGTTACCCTAACCATCGGTACTAAAGGTAGCAGTTGCGATTAAGGTCAGACACCACTTTTTTATCTGAGCAGAAGGGCATATGTTGGGAACGCTTATGTATACGTTCATGGATATTGTGATGAATTTATGGACATCCTGAACTTGGGATACGACAACAAATTTATGCATTCATCTTCAAGTAGTGAGTCTGAAAGCGGTCAAAGACAAAAGAGATACTACACTCGAAATATGATGAAAAGGAGTATGAATATGGCGAATGAAGTGTGATTTGCAAGTCTTTATATTGTACTTCCCGTTTCCGGATGGGTAAGTTTTTTTGTAAATATTATTTCACCATTCATTGGAAGTAACGAAGAACCCCCTTTTAACTCTGAATTATTTTTGTTATTAATAAAACATACTACCTATAGTGATTTAAAGAGAAAAAACAGCAGCAAGTGAAGTTAAAGCTTAAAACAAAGACAGTGCACTTTTTTTATTGACTCGGTGACTACGAAAGAGGCTAGAGACTCGTGAATTAGACATACATGACTTCAAATAATAAACAGGCCTTGAAGGGGACCTTTTATGATATCCAAATAATATACTTCTTTGGTGGATTGAATAAAATAAATTGTATTGAAATATTATCATATTGTATTAGGGAAGGTTTCCATCTCAAGTGTTGAAATATTCAACTTGTGACTGCCATAGAGGGTTAGGTCTCGTATGGCTGAATGAAGTTGGTAAGTTCACTTACTGTTCTACTCTTGTTCTTGGGTTCCTTGCATAATTTAACTACAAATTCTCTTTCATTCCCCTCCGCAAGAATGGTGTGCCATCGAAGACACCAATCTTGCTTCGATCAATAGTTGACTCTAAAGAGGATTTATAAGAGAGTTATCAAGGTTATTGGTTGATTGGACATGTACATAATTCGTCCTTGTTGTGTCACACAGAATAAAAGAGTGGGATGGCATAGAGATAATTTTTTTGCTGATAAAATCACAACCTAAATGTGAGAGGCCAAGGTTGTGCAATAATATGATAATAGGCCTTTCAGAGCCCAAGCTGATATATGGACCAGTTTGACATAACTTTAGCTTTTATTTCCTGTTAAATAGTTTTTAGAGAAAGTTACATTAATTTTTGTTTGAAAACTAATTTTCAAAAGAGTTTCTTATTTCAAAAGTGTTTTAGAAGAGACCAGCTTCCTCTAAAAATTATTCTAATTAAAAGAAGCACTTTCATAAAATTAGTCAAATGAATCCAAAAATAATTTTTGGACCTGAAAAGCTCCTTTTAATTTTTCGAAAGCAATGCTAACTTGTCCTATAAACTTCCCAATATTGTAAACACGTCTTATTAGTATCTGAATAGAAGATATTCATGCATCCTTGGCTTAGATTAAATATTTAATACATTATGTATCAAAATTTTAATGGTAGATATTTTTTTCTCTAATTATATAATTAGAGAAGTTGCACAATAATTTAAAAATAAGTTAACAACATGGTTTTAAAATAATAATTTTTTTGTCCTTTAGCTATTTACATTTATTTCTGTAATTTCCTATACCAACCGGCCAACTAAGAGCCATTGACTCAGACATCCATGTACCCTTTGCTTCAGGCGTCTCTCAATAGGGGGCCGTTACTTGTCTATTCGATAAAATATTAGGTAAGTTATTAGGTACGTGTAGCTTGGTTTTTCAATATATTATGTATCACAATTTAAATGGGAGAAAAAATTGCTCTAATTATATAATTAGAGAAGTTGCACAATATTTTGAAAATAAGTTAACAACATGTTATAATAGTAATTTTTTTCCGTCCCTTAGTTTTACATTTATTTCTATAATTTGCAACACCAACCTGCCAAGTAAGCGCCATTGACTCAGATGATAATCCAAGTCGTCTCTTTTTATCAGTTATTTCTCTGGAAGATGTGAAAATTACAAAGCAAAAACACAATTCCTGACCATTTTCTATCCTCTCATTAAACTATTTGCAGAGAGAGAGAGAGAGAGAGAGAGAGAGAGAGAGATGGAGGGGATCAAAGAACCTGCAATAGCTTACTATGAAAGAGCAACTGAAGAGGAAAAGAACACAGCACGATAATACTTCAAAAGGTTGGATCAAAATGGAGATGGAAAAGTCTGCTTATTGGAGTTCAAGAAGTCTGTGAGTTCATGGTTATCAAGTGAGAAAGTATTCAAACAACTTGATGCGAATGGTAAGGGAACTCTGGATTTTAATGAAGTTTTTGCCATTTACTACATGGAGAAGAGAAATTTATCTCTTTACTGCAGTGGTTGCCCTGATTTACTACTTGGCCAATTCTTTTCTTGCTTTCTATGTCTACCAAAAAATCCCAATTCAGTTGACCTTTGTTGTGACTGTTACCGTGAAGGGAAATTCAAACACGAGCACTCAATAAGCAACTTCTTCGATCACCATTCTCTGCTTATGTGGTTCATGAATCGTAGGGGAAACGAAGAAAGGACTCAAGAGAGGGTACATTATACAACTTGTGCAACTTGAGATTTAAAACAAAAATCTAAATGTTTCTTAAGTCCAAATAAGCTTTTCTGTCAGCTAGGATTAGATGCTTCTGGTAAGAATAATTCTATTCGTTATTAGTGATTGAAATTTTCCTAAATAAGTACTGCGCTAATACCACTTGTCGGAAATTATCGTTGTTCATACCCACATGCGGAACTAAACCAGTTAGAAGCAATAAGTTTGTTTATAGATGATTAAGGTAATTAATTCAATTAAATTAATCATAAATGTCAATCAAACAAATATTCACATGTAAATCACCAAGGAACTCATTTGGTTGTGTACGCCCATACTTTTCAAAACTTTGGGCCACTTTTTTCTCTATTGGGCCACCAAGAACGAACCTCGTTATTCAATGCCGAAACTCCAAGCGCCTCTTTTCCAAACTTCAAAACAAAGGCTCAACCTATGGAAAACGATATATGGGAACAAATATGGAAAATATAATTGTGATTGAATCAAGAGATCTTTTGGAATGAGTTTATAATCTTCATATAATGATCTATTTAATGAATATAATGTTCAACCACACTTTGAGATGTTCCATGGCTTGCACATTTATGATGGATAGTGTTCAGGTGAAAAGGGATTGAAAATCACGGTTAAAATTGAATTAGGATTCTGGGTTGATAATACCACCACTCAAGCGCCAAGCAAGTGCCAATGGTTCTGCTTCAATTTTGTTGCTGTAGGTCTGTTTCTTGATCTTCAAATTGTCTTCAACTCCTATTAGGATTCTATCAACTCACAACTATTTTTACTATAACTAAGACTCAATAACTCATATTTTGACTTTGATTACAAATCGATTAACTCTTAATTTAATTAAACTAAAATATGATTTTGATTAAGAAAATTGCCAATTATATAATTTGAACCTAACAATGGTGATTATCACGAGTCTAGATGACAATGGCTCATTGACTCTTCATAAAATGCATCACAATTGCATAAAACAATGAATCATGGCATGATTGCACTTTTAATGTATTTAATAAAAAAACTTTGGCAACTAATTATAAATTGGAACAAAAAAGTTAGCTAACGAATTTTGAGCTTTGCTATACTTTCTTTTGACCAAAGGTCTTTAATTATATTGGATTATATGAATTGACAGAGAGATATGGAAGAGTTGCGAGAGATTGCAAGAGCTCATTATCGAGCAGGCTCTCAACATGTTCAGGCTTTAGCATATGAATTCTTCAGTTCTATGGACAGTGATGGCGATGGGCGGATTGATCTGTCAGAGTTCCTAGCATTCATGAGACAGGAAGGCCACTACCAGATGAATAATCCTTACTTTTTCAAGGAGTTAGATAGAGATGGGAATGGCACACTGGATTTCTGGGAGGTAATGACTTTATACTACATCATAAAAAGTGGAAGGCCATTTTGCGATTTTTGTGGGAACTTTGTACCTGGAATATTTTTCTCGTGTGGATTGCTCTTTCACCCTATGCCGTGACTGTTATCGGTCTACTAAATGTAATCACAATCACAACGGTCGCACTCAGTTTTTGGACAACTACACATTGCTCCAGGCCAAACAAAATTCATCACAGGCAACACGGATTAATCCATACACGGTATGTCTAACACATTTTGATAATGTCCTATAAAAGTTCATTTTCGTTCAATAGACGTGTCAATCAAGTTGTACCATCTTCAATATTTTAAGCTCGAGACTTTGATTGGTCATGCAAAAATATCTTTGATTTTCAGCGTGTTAATTTTGGCAATTTATTGCTAGATAAAGTTGTTTTTGACACTAAATAAATTGCTAATACAAAAATTTGAGATTTGTACATACAAATTATCATACAATATTTTCTTTAGTTTATATTGAGAAAATTTAAATAAATCAAAGACTGGTAACAAAATTTAACAAAGAACTAACCAATTTGACATGAAGAATAATGTAAAATTTTCCTAATAATTGTTTTTTTTTCTGGCAGCCTACTTACAGTTCATACTATGTACATCATCCAAATCCAAGCCCTAGTACTGCTTCAACAGCAATTTTTCCACCATATAACGTGGTCAGTTTCTGCATTCTTAAGTTGTTATATGCTTTTTAAAAAAAAAAAAAATCTTACTAAACTGGGACAACTTGGAATTTTTTCTTATTGTATCTTCAGAACAAATGGAATGTAGCATATTTAAAGCATTTGAGGTAGCCCTGGCCATTGGAAATATCTCTGGCACTATGTGTACAATCTTATGAAACCAGATTCTGCTTCAGTATGCCATGGCAGAACGTACATTTTCCATATGGGTTTTAGTACAAAGGCACACTCCAAAGACTCAATCACTTTCTTTTTTCGGAGGATAATTCGTTCTTCACTCTCTTGGTTACAAATAGAATCCAATTATCGAGCTGAACCTCGGGAAAAACTTTCTTCCTAGAATTTCAATCCCTCCGGTCGAAAAGACACACTCACTTCAAGGAAGGAATAAAACAAAAATAAACTTGAATTCGAGATAGCTATTCGAAAATGGTTCTTATTCGAAGGAAGCGTAGGCTAGACGCTTCACTCGATAGAAGTGCGGAGAAAGGACACTCATCGAGCCCTATAACGTTTATCGCTTTGAGAACCAGTTAACCCAGCTTCGGTGCTTCACTCAATAGAAGCGATGAGAAAGGCCACTCATCGAGCCCTATAACGTTCATCGCTTTGAGAACCAGTTAACCCAGCATCCAAATCCGAATGCGGTAAGGTAATAACTTTCAAGCTGGCTGAAGCTATAGTGTGATAGGCTCGTGTAGCAAAACATGGATCATGATATTGCTCCCAGTTGTTCAATCGTTTGATTCCCAAAATCTCGTGTTCAATAACAATTTGAAAACATCAATTGTTAAATTTGAGTCAGGACTCAGGAGCATTTTAATGGGTAGAGGAATCTTTTTAATTAGTGTATGACAAGCGAGATGAGATATGTTGTCCAATTTTTGCTGTCCACTCAATTAATTATTGACACATCATTTTAAATTAACATGTCTTCAATTTTAATTTCCCACTTTAACAACTATTTAACACCGTTAAATACTTTCTTTCTCACAAAATGATGTTTCAATAATTAACTGGATAAACAGCAAATATCGACTCAGGACAAAATGGTCTTTGCGTCCCTTTTAGTTCGTGCCGTTCACGTTAATTTACATTGGCTTTTCTCTAATTGCAATAGCAACCTGTCATTTTAATGAGTTCGCCAAGCTAGAGTTATTGACTCGAAAAATAATCCAAGTCATCCCCTTTCACCAGTAATTCCTTAAAAAAGAGACCAGCGTGTTTGGCTAAGCATACGAAGTTTACTAAGTCTCTGTTTGGTTTAACTAAAAAGTTGGATCAAAATTTAAATCAAAATCAATAATTGATTTTAACCACACATTTCATAGAATTCATAACTTTTTCAACCACACATTTTATCAATTACAAAAAATACTGATTTTTATCTAAATCAAAATGGGTGCTAAGTAAATTTATAAGTTAAAAAAGTAAATTTTAAAATAAGTAATATTTTCTATTAGAGAAAAATAAGGTAAGAAACATATTCGAAGAAAGTAATAAAAAATTAAGTTATCTAAACATGTTTACTATGGCAGAGCAAGTGCAGAGGAAAAGAAGTCGGCACCCACATTCTTCAAAAGCCTGGATCAAAATGGGATGGAAAAGTTGGCCTTTTGGAGTTTCAAGGAGTCTACAAGCTCGTCGTTACCAAATGACAGTCTTAAAGGTGGACATTTGTTAAATTAATTACTCGAATGGTACATGAACTTTATCTCCAAAACTATACATGAACGATAATTCCCTGTTTCAAAATCGTACATGAACTTAGTTTTGTATCAAATTATACATGTATTCACAAACTTATATCTAATTCATACGTGATACTCTCGTATTTCAAAATTAATGAAACAATTCACGTGGCAAACGAAGGGCCTACGTGGAAATGTTGACTTAGATACTTGGACATTACCAAACAACGTCATTTAAACTGCATTTTTAGGAATTTAAATCGCATTTTATTTACAGAGAGATTGAGGGATTATTTTCTTTTATTCCATTTAACAACATTTCATATCAATTTGTTCCCAAATTACAAACATGAGACATGTTCGAAATCGACCCTCTCAAAGCGAACACCATGATGCATGTCCTCATAACCTATAAACGGTTGTAGAAGAAAATGTTCCCTCAATCTCTTTGAATTTTGTTGTGTTCTTTTGACATTAAATCCAATTTACATCTCCTAAAAATGAAACTTTAATGATGTGGTTTGGCAATGTCAACTATTTGTTGCATCATTTTCATGTAGGCACTCAGTTTACCCGTGAATTATTCCGTTATTACTGATTGACGAAAGTCAATTCATGTATGAATGTGATACAAATTTGTGAGTCCATATATGACTTTGATACAAAGTTAAGTTCATGTATTATTTTGATAAGGGATAAAGTTGATGTATGAATTCGATACAAGAATATAGATCATGTACCATTTACATAATTAACTTATCAACTGCCTGTCACGTTATGGCCATGTAGAACTCTATTTGAAAGGTGGATTATTCCATTAATTTTTATCGAAGAAAGTTAACCCATGATTTTTGACACAAAGCCGAATTTTATGTATAATTTTGACACGTGGTAGGGTTCATGTACAGTTTGCACATTTAATTCTAAAAGTGCTAAGCCTTCTTGAAAATTAATTCTTAATAATAATTTTGTAGGTGAGAATAATACTTTACATTGAACACCATCAATAGGGCAAAACGAATCCCCCGGTCTATTAATTTTGGAATTTAAATTCCCAATTTATCATTTTTGTTGCACTGTGGTCCTCAATGAATGGAATCACCCAAAAAAAAAAAAAAAAAAAAAA
>CAIGRB010122561.1:0-41450 GCA_903798255.1 Fraxinus quadrangulata | reverse complement strand
CCTACTAATTGTATGGTCCTTGAACGTTTGTATATAATTGATAGGAATTTTCATAGATTTAAAGATGACCCCAATTTTAGTTCAGTTATATTTTCTTCGGAATTAAAATTTAGAAAATATTAGAAAGACTTGCCCATGTTATTTCCGTTAGCATACATCATGGACTCCCCATATAATTTATCGGGTACTAAATTTGTTATTGATCAAATTTCAATGATTTAACTTTTAACATATCTATTACTTATAGGAATTTGAAACAAACTTTATGTGAAATGTATGAAGTATATACTTCACGAATGGGTACACATATTACTCGTGTACTCTCCGACTCTACAAATACTCCTCCCACAAATATAGAAGATGACGACACTGAAGTTTTAAATTTATTTCAAGGCATGAACTCATATAGATATGATTCAACTGCATATGTATGTGGTTCCTCTAGTAGTCGTAGTAGTAGTTTGTCTTCCATTGTATGTACTCAAATATCGAGTAAAAGTCCAAATGTGTTGCTTTGTGAATTAATTGAATACTTTAATCATAATATACATTGTAACAATATAATTAGGAAAAATTCAGAAGAAGTAATTGATTTCTGACGAAGATATGAATGTCGATGGCCAGTAGTTTCTGCAATGGCAAAAGATATACTAACATCTCCGGTTAGCACTGTAATTGCGGAGTCTGCTTTTAGTACAGGGAAAATGGTTCTCTTCAAAGTCAGAAGTCGACTAAAAGAAGATATTTTTGAAGTATTAATATGCGTGAAGGACTAGAAAGACGCTAATTATCGACTGCAAAATAAATATATCGAAATTGTATGTAGTTAAGTAAGTGATATTTAATTTAACCATATTCATCACAAAATTTTATTTTAATACCTTTATAATTTTTTTAAAAAAAAATTGTACACGTAACAAGTTGTTCGTGTACAATTTTTAACTCTGCCTACTTAAAATTGAAGTAGTCGATCCCAAACCCAGATAAATGAGGAGGGTTTATCTTTCTTTTTTTTTAAAGAATAATATTTTGAAAAATGTATATTTTCATATTCATCTCAAAATTATATTTTAATACTTTTATATTTTTTTTATTAGTTTAAAAAAGAAAAATATTTTGAAAAATGTATATTTAAAAAAATATTTAGAAAATGTGTATATTAGTATATATATATTTTTTACGTTTAGTATAGTGTTAAAAAAAAAAAACGAACCGAGCCGAGCCATCGCTCGCCGAGTACCCATTTTGGGCGAGCTCAAGGCACAAGCCGAGCTGAGACGGCTTGCCACGAGCTCGAGTCGTGTTCGTGTGGGTAAGGGCTGAGACGGCTTGACTCGGCCCATTGCCACCTCTACCCACCCTCCTCATCGTCCTCCTCCTCTTCCACCACTCCCCACCCCCTCCAAGAAATTAATTTTCTTCAACCTTAAAAACTCTATAATAATTGATGAAATTAACGAAGTAAAATTAAGAATGAAGCAATTAGGAAAATGGCCAATCTTATAGCAATACACATCACATCGAAACTCCGCTGTCACCTTTGCTTTGTCTCTCTGTACCGTATATTCATTTTCAAGAACTGCTCATAACTTTCTCTCTCTACATTTCTGTTACCTTTTCTTTTTTCTCCATCCATGGCTTCATGTAAAATTCCCAAATTGTTACTGCCATTCAAGATTTTTCCATTCATGTCCTTCACCTATAGTGTCATTTCCCTTACATGTAACTCTCCTCCCTATTTCCCACCGTAACTAACCACCAAGTGCACACTGCACCAAATTCCTGTCGCCGATGGGCATCACAATGGCTTTCGATTTGAGAATTTATCTTTGCAATGGATCTATCATGAGCTGCAAATGCACAGAATCAGTTCAAAATTAAACAAAAAATTCTTTACAATTAGCAGAGAAAGAGGATAAGGGATACTTGAATTGGCAAGTTCCTTGAGAAACTTCCATGACTCGGTTTTCATGCCATTACACCACTCATTTACCCAAATCCCTCCGCCCTAATGGGTCTCCATTCTGACACAGAGCACGCACCGACCTAATTTTTTGGGCACCAAATTTTCTACATATTTCTAAAACATCCACCAACTAGGAAGACTCTACTATCCTCTTGAAGTTTTTCTTGCTAGTCGCACCACTATCTTCTCTATTCATGGCTTTTTCTCTTCGTACTAATTGTCGGGAGAGATACAAACAAATAAACAGACGGCGAAATAATTCTTCTTCCAAAAGCAAATAAGTAAAACGTCTTTCCGGATAATTCTATATGCTGAAAATATTCTAAAAAAACAATCACACCAAACCAAAAGAATACAAACAATTATTTTACAAGGAAAAACTTCCTCAGTGTGAAAAATAAAAATCACGGGATTCAGTCCAGTCAAAAGCTCCACTATCAATCAAATAATTGGTACACAAAATTTTCTCTAATCACAACTAGAGGCTACAATATATATTTCTTCAAGATAACAAAGATCTTGACAAAACAATATGAAATAGGAAACATATACCAACAAATCTAGTTACTGTTCACACACATTAACCAATGTTTCCGAACTCAAAATTCGATCTCCACCTTTCAGATCGTAGTTTGTGTCTTGTAAACCTCTCCTCCAAATTTCAGCTCGATCGGACCATGGACGACTTGAGATTGGAGCTTTGATGAAATCTGGGAATAGAGAAAAAACATTGCTTCATTTTGGACTCCTATTTTCTCCAATCTTCTTGTATTTATATTCATCATTAGGGTTAAAAACATAATGGGTTTTAGGCTATAATATAAAATTCCAAATATGGGCTTTCCTCCTCATAAGAGGAAAATGTTGTTTCCTTTTGGACTCCTATTTTCTCCACTCTATCTTATGTTCATATTCCTTGACTTCTACATAACTCTCAGGCTCTCCCTCATCATTCAATAGCACATACTGCTCTGCTGAATACCATGTGGAAGGATGTCGATCTCTGGTAGACCTCCTGAGTAAAACCTCCGGTGTAATATCTGGCACTATCAACTGCTCAACAGTCTCATCATATGCCTGAGCCTGCAAGGAATCATCATCATCACATATACCCTGGTGGCCATCCTGAACATCATTCTCGACCTGAGCTGGAAAATTCTTCATAAGAACCAGACATAAATAAATCAAACTATTACCCTTCTAAGGTACGGATTTATGTGTTTTCTCAATATCCTTAATCATCTGATCTTCAACAAATACGACATCTCTGTTTCTCACAATTTTCTTCTCAACTGGATCATAAAGCATGTATCCAAACTCATCTTGACCATAACCATGAAATACACATTGTTGTGTTTTCATATCAAGCTTGGACCTCTCATCTTTAAGAACATGCACAAATGTTTTACACCCAAACACACGCAAGTGATCATAGGAAATATCCTTACCATTCCAAACTTTGCCTGGTACATCATACTGTGAGGGAACATAATGTGTAAGATTCAACACATGTACGATCGTGCTCAATGCCTCACCCCAAAAGAATCTTGACAAATGAGCTTGAGAAAGTAAACATCTCACTCTCTTAACCAGTGTTCTGTTTATCCTTTCTTTGAACACATGTCATCATCTCATTAAAACGTTTCCACTAATAAAAACGCGTATCAGCAAACCATGATGTTAAGCCAAAATTTCTGGGAACGCATCATTGATCAAGGTTCGAGCCTCAACAATCACCACCTTGCTACCAAAAATTTGAGTTTAATAAGTGCAGCCAAGACGAAACATTACCAATTATTTTTCATTTGCTCCAAGTACCTGTTTAGCATCACAGAGTATCAATGGATAACAACTTCAAACAGTTAAGATAAACTTATTTAAAGGTATTATCTTAGTTCACATATCTCTAATAAAGTAATATTTAATGTCTATATGCTTAGTCCTATCATAAAATATGGGATTTTTACTCAAGTATATGGCACTTTGATTATCAAAAAATAAAATACAGATTATCAAAAAATAAAATTGTATTTTCATCAATAAATTCAAGTTCAATCAGTAATCTACTTAACTAAATGCCTTCTTTAATAGAATCAGAAGCAGCAATGTATTCTGCTTCAGTTGAGGACAGAGCTACTACATTTTGCAATTATGATTTCCAACTTATAACAGTATCACGAAGAGTAAAATAATTAGTTGAAGTAAACTTTCTATTATCAAATTTCTTATCTTTTGCTTCATTCTTCTTCTTATAACAATCTATAATAAAATGACATATTTTTCCACAATAATAGCATTTCTTACTTTTTGCCTTTTTTGGATTTTTTTTTTCATTCCATTTGTTCCTATTTTCATTTAAGAACTTTGAGTGAAAATTGGGTTTACTGAACCCTTTCCTTTTGTTAGCAAGTTATCCCCATTATGAATTTCTTTTGATTCAAATTTAATTTCAAGAACTTTATTTCTTAAAGCACTAATGATTTCATTAGTGGTAATCTAAGTTATACCATATTCTAAACCAATCTTAATATCTCTATATTTGTCACTAATGGAGTTTAGCAGGACTACAGCCAATTGATCTATTGAAAGTTTTTCATCATAGTAGGCTAAGTCTTGGTTCAACTTGGTAAACCTATTCAAATTTTCATCCAAATCAATAGAAGGGTCCATTTTAAAAGAAAAGAATTGTTTTAGTAAATAGCATTTATTTGGAATAGTATTAGTCACATATTTAGCATGCAATTTAGTCCATAGTTTAGAAGCAGTTTTGATTTCACCAATAGCCCTCACAACATTATTAGACAAGTACAAGAAAATAGTACTCCAGACAACTTCTTCAAGTTCAGTTTTCCTAGCATGAAGCAAGTCCACGGGCCAACTATCATCTAGAGCCCTAGCAACTCTCATTTGCATTAAAATTGTCTTCCTTTTTTGACTTCACATATTAAAATCACCTCTTCCATCAAATTGTGCAACTTCAAACTTAGCAAAAGCCATATTCTTATTAAAAAGATGATACACAAATAGGAGTTCAAGATATTAGCAAGGCACAGATAGGTACTCACAAACATTGCAGTTTCAAATCACAGTAGTACACTTAATAATACAAGATTTTTAAATTTCAATCACAATCAAGGAACATGCAAAGCAAACACAGACAAAGAATACAACAATAGAGATCGAACATCTATGTTTCGCAGACTTCTCCAACAAGATCCTCCAGATACACTCTCGTAATGTATTAATCTCAAATTTCCAAGATCTTGTATGAGTCTTTGGACAAAGATTAGTCTCCAAGGGATTTTAGTGTATGGTAGATCAAGGGAAAAATCAAAAAACCCAAATTTTTGAAAAGAAACTTTACAAAAATAAAAGATATCACCCAGCGAATTTATAAAAACTTGGTATCTTTAAGACTTGCTAGCAGCAGTTCCAAAATTTTTTGATCTGCAACAAATCGAACTCTTTCTACAAAGATCCAGGTATCTTGTTCTCAGTTCAGGCTCTAATACCACTGAAAAGGCCTACAACACACGATATTAAAGCAAGATTCCACCAAATATCAATTGATCAGAAAATAAACTTGCAGAAAATTAAATATTGAACACAGAGAATTATTTCAGCTTAAGCCCCGGAGGTTCGGCGACCACATCTAACGCCTATATCCCCGTTGAGCATCCAAATAATGGATATCTGCTTGGATGTACTATTTAGCCCAAAAATGACAAGAAGTTACAAAACGTTCTTCCAACACAAGAGAAAAGTACAGAACACTTATCTCTTTAACAACAAACTACAGATCTATAAGAAATCACTCAAGAAATTTCGCAATCGCCTACTAAAATCGTGACTGCAAGAAAACCCTTATTCTCACTGCAATGACTCAGAAATATAGATTACAGAGGCTGAAATTATGTAATAATCTCACTTTACAAGTTCATTAAGAGAGATGAAGAACACACAAATCAAACCCTAATCTATAAGAATAAGGCGTCTCTTAGAAGAACCCAGAAGGTTAGTAGAATCTCGAAAGGCGGAAGATCACAAATATCTTGCATTATGCACGTGTGTATATATATATATATATATATCACAGCAATAGGGCAAAAATTCAAGGGCTAGAATTTGAACACATGTCATCATCTCGTAAAAACATTTCCACTAATAAAAATGTGTATCAGCAAAACACGACTTTAAGCCAAAATTTCTGGGAGCACATTATTCATCAGGGTTCAAGCCTCAACACAAATCATAGCAATTTCATTATCATTATGCTGACCTTGTATTAATTGCGATTGAACTTCAGTCTAGTGGTCCAATGCAAGGACAGTGTATTGAGGAGTAAGTGAGTAACCTTAGATAAAGTTATGGTTATTACATGTTCTTTTGGCTTCTTTGCTACTTTAATTTGTACATTCTTTTATTGTTCTTTCTTAAATTTTGTTTGTGAATTTCAAGAACTTTAGACAGATATGCCATGCAAGAATTCTAGTTTCGAGCATTAAAAAAGAAATATATTCGCTTTTATTACGTTTGATTTCTTAGCGTTGATTTCTTTGTTGATGAGTGATCTTTGCTAAGTAGGATATACCTGTTGTGACACCGAGTTAAAGAAGCATTGACAAAGTGAATTTCTTAGTAGTAACTATCAATTCATAGTTAAGGTGTGGACTATCAAGCAATCCTTCAACCGAAATGATTACTCTGAAGTAGATTTTGTGATCAAATCTGATGAGAAAGTTAAGATTTTCATAGTTAATTTCGAGTCAGGCGATCAAGTCAAATCATATTTTCATGAGAATGGCAAGGATGAATTTTAGATGATAAATGAAAATGGTACAAAGTCGATCGATGCAAGCAAAGCACAATCTTCAAAATCCTATTCGAAGTGCCATGAAACGATTTTTTCTAAAAGTCAAATTAATGTCTTTAAACAAACGCTTACGGGAGACAACCTAATTTTCTAAATTCTATCATTTTTTCACTTTTTAGTTTAGAATTTTTATTATTTTATTATTTTTAGGATTTTAGAACTTTGAGTCAAGGTGATAAAAATAAGTAAGCCTATAGTCACGGGCCTAGTGAACTCCACTACCCATACGACATTGCAAGATTGGTAAATGCGGATTTAATTTCAAATTATCAGAAAATGCACTAACGATGTCCCGTATGTAGATACAATGGCAAGCTTCCCATCTCCTTATATTGTTCTTATATTATATATCTTAGCTTGCCAGTCCAATGTTCACGGATCGCAGGTTTGGCTCCCGAGCTATTACGCCTCAAAGTCGCCCTCCCCTCATTCTGAGGCCGACAAGTTCGAACAACTGGCACACATACATGCTATGAGTAGGATGTTAGGGAGAATACTTGCATATGATCACATCATTAGTGCACTCTTTGGTAAAATAGGCCTCATGCCTAGTTGTTAGCGTGCTTGCCGTGTCGAATGGGGAGATAAGCATTCTCACTGCGTGACATTCTCCCCCATTCGAATTCGCTTACGTTCTCATAGCGAGAAGTGATTTTTGCATCAACACGCATTCGTCTCATTGCAAGAATAACAAATGCACACCTCCAAATGGACGGGTATTCACAGACCCGTAGTAACACGTACTTACCGCCTCCGACACCAACCTTCACCTTATGTCCCTCTGAGCATTAGTACCTCGGATGGACGGCCTTCAAACCTCAGCGCCTTAGCACATGTCGAATAGAAAACACAATCTTCATTATTATGCCCTGCAATGTGCGCTCCTCAAAACTACTTGAAAGGCACATAGGCAATTGCGCAACGCTGGACTCTTCATCCGTCTTCCCCACAGATTCCTTCATCGTGTTCCGCTAGCTTGCCGACACGATCCGTGTCCCAAAATCTTTTCTCCACAAGAACACACGACATTGTCCCATAACAACACCGCATACTCGAGCGGTCCCGCTCTGATACCAACTTTCAAGGATCGTAGGTTTGGCTCCCGAGCTATTATGCCTCAAGGCCGCCCTCTCCTCATTCTGAGGTCGACAAGCTCGAACAACTGACACACACGCACGCTATGAGTAGGATGTTAGGGAGAATACCTGCATATGATCACATCATTAGTGCACTCTTTGGTTGTCCTGGGGTTTGGGGACTGTCGGGAACTTAAGGGCCGAATGGGGTCCATTACAATTGGTATCAAAGCAGGCTCGCTTCGAATGTTGCATTGTTGTTTTACCTAAGACTGATGGTGCGCATTCTTATGAAAATGATTTTGGAATAGCCAAAGACGGGAGAAAGCCATTAGATATGTGGCAAAGTGGTTGGCAAGCAAGTGGAATCGAAAATGGAAAGCTTTGAGGATGACAAAAGTAAGGGCATGCGTTATGCAATTTTACCTACTATACAAATGTTTATTTCACAGAGCATGACAAAAGAATTGCTAAGGAGATCGGGCATTTGTGTGGAATGCTTCAACATGCGTGGTAACGCAACTACCAGAGGAGCCGTCCATTCGAAGAACTAATGCAGAGGTGCACAGGGTAAAGGTGGTGTCGAAGGCGACATGTACATGTCATTGTAGGAAGAGATGCAGAGAGCACTGTGGAAGCTCATACATCAGGGGCATGGTGCCGCAATTGTGGAGAATTTTCTAACCCACCAGCACAGAGGAGTGTGCAATGCACAAGGAGGCGAAGCACACGTTCCGTTACAAGGGTGTTAGCAAATTGAGTAGAGGAGTGAGTCACGGGCCTAGTGAACTCCCCTAACCATGCGGCATGGCAACATTGTTAAATGCGGGTTTAATGTCAAATTATCAGAAAATACACTAATAATGTCTCTATGCATGTACGATGGCAAACTTCCCATCTCCTTATGTTGTGTTTATATTATACATCTTAGCTTGCCGACCCATGTGTGGGGGAAGGCTACCTAGTACTATAGGGAACTCGGGAGCCGATTGGGCAGTCGGTTAATCTATGCTCCACGTGATTTCATATTCTCCTTTGTGCAACTGACATTTTGTAATTATTTATGTGTTCATATATTTTCTAAGGTATAATGGAGATACGTTGAAAATCAAATAAAGGACTGAAAGAGGACGCAGGGTCGAGTGCTAAAGTGACAACATCAACATATAACATGTTGAGCATCGCTAGCCTTCCTTAGGCTATAGTTTGTGCTTAGATTGAGAACAATTTATCTTTAAGTTTGGAGTGGAGTCTTCTCCGTGAGTAATCTTTTTTTTTTAATGCTTCTATTGCTTTCAAATAATAAAAAATTGATTAAAAAAATTATTTTTTTACAAAAATTCAAGAAAATTGAAAAATACAAAAGAATATGTTTGTGTTTTACTTAGCCGGATAACCTAGTCGAAAATGATGAATTTATGTTTGAAATTGAGTTGAAATTAGCGCTTTTTTAGTTTAAACCGATAGGTCAAAGATAGCACAAAATTCTTCAAAATTTAGGCATAGCAGATCAAAATCAAGGCCTATCTGCAAAAGGTCAAATAAAATAAATAAATAAAAACTTAGTGAATAGAAAATTTTCATTCCAAGCGAGCTTTCCAATCAAGAGTTGAAATCGAAATCTAAGTTCGACATGATCATTCCATTTTCGCAAAACTTTGCTTTTTTAAATGGTTATATTTTTTTTTTTTTTTCAACTAGGTCTTTTCCAAACATGAGTTTGGAAATGCTCATTCTGTATTATATGAAACCGAATGGTCCTACTTGTGCTTATTTTCATACCATGCTTATCCGTACAAGACCTTATTATTGAGCACATAGCCACTTGTCATTTAGGTTTGAGAATATTTTGAAGAAGATTGAATTGCTTGAATTGGTATAACTAGGCTGCAATTTATCTTACAAACTTATTTTGAAATATCAATCACTTAACCTATATGTGAGAATAGTTTGAGGTGAAAAAATTTATAGAACTCAATAAAAAAAAAAAATAATAGCATAATTAAGAAAAAGGGGGGAATTGCATGACTTCTGGAAATGCAAGGATTTGATTGGAAGAGCTTTGGAAGTTAATTGAAGAATTTTGTGAAGTATAAGGATTAAAATTGAACTTTAGAAAAGTTCAATCGCTAAACGAATCAAAACGTGAAGGACTAATTTGAACATGATCCAAAGTTAGAGGACTAAAGTGAATAAACTCAAAAGTTGAGGAACATAATTTAAAAATATTTAAACGTTGAAGGACTTAGCATACAATTAACTCTCCCTAGCTACTTTGGCAATTTCACAATTTAGCCCATGTTTTACAACCATTATTTCAAAACTCTTTTTTTACGTACTCATTTTCAATCACACAATAAAATATTTTGCACGTAAACACAATATTTTCCTACTTTTTAACCATAAATTTTCTAAAAAATCACTATTCAAAACTCAATTTTCTCAAAATAATGACTATCAAATAGGAGTTTAGTTGCAAAAGTTGAATTTTTAAGAGTCCGGCCCGATTGCAGCCTGTGCAAGAGGTGACCAAGACCTTATATTAGAATTTGATTGGAATTTGGAAAGTTAATTTTTATGAACCTAGTTAGACCCCTTTTTGAAGCCTTTTAAGGGGTAGATATAAAGAGGGTATTTTTCTAAAAAAATGGTAGGGTAAGTATCAAAATTGCACTTTTTTTAATTGAGACATTTGCAACACGAGATGCAATATTGGGCATTTTGTGAACTGGCCCAATATTAATAGACTGATCCCAGTTGGGCAGGAAACTATTAATATTTAGTTTTGGTCCTGAATAGAACTAAGGAGCGTCTTGAAATGTACAAGATATGGGTGGGCTACTTATAAGAGATTGAACTAAGGATTTGTTGCCAGAGATGTTTAAAATTATTTTCAATCACAGTCTAAAAAAAAAAAAAATCATTTTTCATTTGAAAAAATATCTTCCACACAAACGCAAAACATGAACTTGAAAACCCGTTTTTTAGAATCTGAATTACAAATACTTCGAATATATACGTGATCAACAAATAAGTTGAGCGTGTGACAACTACCAAATTCGTCCTTCCTATAACTAGCATAATATATATAATTCTATAAAACAACTCAGTAAAGTATAATCAGTTATACTTTATTAGATAAAAGTTTTCAAACTAAACAAGATGCATAAAGTTGGAAGAAGGAAAAGATGAATTGAGAACAAAGAGCCAACAAATTAATTTTGCTAACTACTTTCACTCCAATTCCTGATAGCTTGCACTACTGCTTGTTTAACCACCTGGGCATCTATGCTGTCAGCTTGTCCTTCATTCTGCAACCAAAATTCTTCTTATATTTTCAATTGCATAAAACATTATATTCTGAAGAAACTATTTTAAATACTCGTCTGCAGTATTAGTTCATCAGAATTATTAAAATAGACTATCGTATGGCGCGAATTCGGGGTTGATATCAAACTAAATTAAGTGTTTTGACATTGAGTGACTCCAAATTGTGAGATTGATTCTTGATGGTGGCATTCGCAATAATTCAAATGCATAACTAATATTTGAGATTGATATGTACAAATGTAGAAGTTATAATGCTTTTAACATAAACTTCTCTGTCTCTGTAAGATTAGTTCGATTATTTCTTATGTGTTTCATGGGATTAATTGACCAAATAAGCAGCAGCAGATATAAGTAGATATAAACTGGTAAAGAAGTAAATAATTCATTACCTCACTAACGGCTTCGAGACGAAAATTATTAGAACAAGAAACCCTAGCATCGAGTACTTCAAGGCCTAGCCTCTCAAATGCTTCCAGTATGGAAACAAGCAAACCAGGGCAATTCTTTTCTGAATATACATTAATTAGGAAACCCCTTTCTAGGGTTTCCACTGTAACCTGCTGGAGTTTATTAAGACAAAAATTTAAGACAAGTTAATGACTAATTAAACAGAAAATAATCATATAAACAGCCTAAAGTTAAAGCTCGATTGCCTCGAAAAGTTTTATATGTAGAAATGATTGGACGCTATAATAAACAAAAATTTAGTTTCGTTTTCTTCCTTAATAATGTTTAGAGATGTACTCCAACGTATAAAACATGTCGAATGAGTTTTTAATTAATTATACCATTGGTAATGACGAGCTTTGTTCGTGTGAAGTTTGTATAGTTGCAATATCCTGATTTAGTTTTTGTACTTTTTCCTTCAACTCCTCTATATATCTTGTAGCATCCACAACTATTGATGTTGTAGTCACCTGTAAATTATAAATTTACAGTAAACAAAATTAAAGGAAAGGAAAATAGGGTTCTGTAGCATCTATATTTATGATCATATCTAAAAATTCAAAATTATAATTGAAAGAGAAGAGAAGTAGAACGACAAGACTCTTTAGTGAGAAATGGATTGAAACTAGCAAAATCGAAAATCTCCCATCTTTAAAGATTGAAAATTAATCAAACATAAGAAAGTCCCCAAAGTCAGTCTTAATGTTTTTCCTATAATAAGTGCTTACAGAAGTGGAATTAGTAGCAGAACGAAGTTGTTGATATAGAGCTGCTCTCTTTTGCTTCCTGGAATTCATGCCTCTCTCTCTCTCTCTCTCTCTCTCACCCACACAAACTCTCAGAGAAACAAATAGAGCAGTACTTGGAGGCTTTTTATAAAGGAAGATGAGCCCTCAAACAATGTACGATTTCTTTGTTTGTTTCATGCATGATTACTAATGCACTATACCACAAGCTTCACAGGAGATTATGCCCTCGTTTGACCTCATTTTTAAAAATTTATTTTTTCTCGAACTCATTTTCAATTACAAATTTTACGAGAGTTACAACTTTTATCAAATTTTTAACCATAAATTTCATCAACTTTTATCAAAAATCTGATTTTTAACAAAATCAAACATGACTTATATATTATTGTACTAGTTTAAATGCTTTGAACCATATGGCAATTTGGCATTTGGTGAAGGGTATCTAACAAGCATGTTTTTGAATTCCTAAAAATTTTCACAAATTCTTTTAATAATATTAAGATGTTATTCCTTTTTTCTTCTTTCTAATTAACAAAGTAAAATTGTTTAACCACTTGTTATTGCTGTTTTTCATCTTTCTAATTAACAAAAACCACTTGTTATTAGTTTTCCTCCTTATAATGCATTACTTAAATATGAAAATAATAATCAAAGTTCGAGTTCTTCTAAACAAGGTTGATCGACTCGAGGGCATGATAAGTTATCGTCCCGAGAAATTGATATCACATTAAGACAAAACTTGATTTGACATAATGTTGAAACGCTTTGTATATATAAAATATAATATAATATATTTATTCATGGTGACATGCAGTCAAAATTTGTAAAATTCTATGCACGTGAGTACACACTTTCATCACATTAACAATGAAATGGTAAATACTCGAGGCATTAGTTAACTAAACGTGTGAAACGCAAACACTTCAAACAATTCTAAAGCTTTTTAAAAAATGATTAAAGCTGGGCCATTTATCAATCATTATACAAAGAAATTGGAGTATCGGACAAAAGTAGATAGTATGACGAACAAAATTTATGTATTTCTTTAATTACTCGCATCAATTAAAATATGAGAACGTTGAATCGATGCTAGATAATATGCAATGTCTAAATACTGTTATGCAAAAAAAATTAATAGTCTGAGTTCAAATAATGAACAAATTCATTGCATATAATCTGAGAAAGGAAAGAAAATATTCCCTAACTATTTATATCAGACAATAATGTACTTATCACTGACAACTGTATTGGAATTTTAATAAATTGATATCAATGTTGGAATAATACAAAATTTAGGAGATACCTGCTCAAGTAATACACCTAAAAATTACAAGACAAGAAAGTATCAATGCAAAACTAAGATCAAGTGCATGAGTATGGTTTAATAAATCAAGCAAATTCAGGGTCCACACGCTATAAAAAAAAAACATTCACATCAAAAAAATCTCTATATTAAAATATAAGAAAATTATGTATTTCTATGAGTCCGGAAATAATTATTGACATATAGTCAATCAAACGTTCTTTCAAACTCTTCCCTCAATTATAATCCTTAAATCCGTGAATGCTGTTAGAATTTGAGTATGACTCGAACTCTTTGTTGAAAATAATTAGAAGCTCTAATTAAAGTGCACATTAATTAAAATCCTATTTGAAATGCAACTGTGAAATTCTATTCAAATTTACTTAGCGAATTCTATATTGAAGTTATATTGGGAGTAGAAATTTGTGTTGGAGTTGAAAAATACTTTGGAATGAAGAAAAATATCATTGGAAGGCATTTAGGTCGAAGACGATAACTGTAATTTCAACAGCAAGGACATTGCACCTCTCGGAGAGTAGCACCGCAACACCACATATTCTGCCTCCATGCGCTGTTTTGGTCTCCTTTTCCATTTTTTATGTCTCCTATTTGTTCCCAATATATAGTTGGCTCTTCATTGTATTTTAGATAAAGTTAGAAAATTTGTAAATACATAATCTTTATATTCTTTCTCCATATTATAATAAAATTTCAATTATCTGCAAGTTATATTATTCTTGTAATTTTTACTTCATATTGTGGTTATAATCTCTTATCTTTTCACAACAAATTGGTATCAAAACATTCCAATTTTCACAACAAATCCGATGACTACAACAATAACAACAAATTATGATTATTTGTAATGACTTTAAGATCGATTAAATTAATCTTTTATGCAACCTAAACGGTCAGCAATTGAAATCGAATCTGTGATATTAATTATCTTATCTAGAAAACTTAAACTATTAGAGAATCAATAGTGCAATTATTTATCAAAGTTAGTTTTCAACACGCTTCCTCATATGAAGATAGGACCAAAAGCTGACATGCAACTTGAATCCAAGTTTCTTGCATATTGTGATATAATGTAAACTTTCTCATCTAAAATTCTAAATTATTAGAGACTGAATTTATTCAGCTTTAGTCTTCAATAAAAGACTTGATATGACATGATAAATGTGACGCCTTAATCTCTTAACTAAGCTGTTCCACGTAAAACGCTTTCATTACTGTTATATTTACTCAAAATTGCAGAGATATTTAGTTTTTTCAAACTACAACTACATTAGGTAAACAAATTTTTATCTATCATACTATTGAAAAAATTTACAACGAATCTATACAGGTTAAAATTTTTGTTCATTTCTATTTTAGTTGATAATAATTCATATTGTCAACTTTCCACAAAGACAAAGCAGAACGAACCCACCTACTCACATGTGTGCATTAATCATCACAACAATCCACCACAAAAACACATATTCTGCATGCCCTAAGCTTGTCTCTTGCCCTAATTCCATTTTGCATTTCATAGGGACTGTAGGCCATGAAAGCTTTGTAATTTTTCACCTCTTCTTTGCCAAAAGGTTTGATGAATTAAACTGATCGAATAAAGGACTAATCTTTTAATTCTGTTGTGTAAATTACAAATTTCTTGAATTTACTAACGGTGTAATTTGTGTGTCAATCGATTGATTAATTGTTTCATTAGCATATTTTTATCTTGCGTTCGTGTATTGAAGGTCAAGCTATTCGTCCCTTTTTGTACCTTCCTTTTCCTTATTAAATACATGAGTTTTAATATTGTACATGAAAACCCTAAAGAAGCAAGAGTTGCTTTGCCCTACGTACTAGGAGTAATCATATGGTTTTATATCATTGGGCAGTCCAATTTTATAACTGATTGCTTACATTTTTATGTGCCCCTCAAATGATGTAACAATACAGTGGATTGGATGTGATGGTTCGGAACTTAATCAAGTTTATTCTCTTTCAGATTAAAATAGAGTTATTATATTAATATTACATTTTTTTCTCAATGAATTCATATAAGATCTAGAAATGCCTATAAACATCTCATTTTTAGTCATAATATTTTATATGTAAACAACATCTTAAATGGTCGGTATAACGACTTTCTTAAATTGGTGTAACGATATCTTGATTGAAAGAGTCGGAAATTAAATCTAACATAACCCCAACTTATATTTGCTAAAGAGCTGGCGACTTATCTTCTGTCAGATTTAATAATGAACCGTCAATGTATTGGGGAAAAAAAAAATCTATGGAGCTAACTTTAAATTCTTGAAATAAAAAATCAAAATGCATAGTTTGTTCATGTAGTTTTTATCTAGCTACAACATGTTATATATGCACCACTTTTTATGTACTCATTATAAAGGTTTCCTTGTCCATCCCCGTGTATATTTACATGTGCATATAACATCTTTTTTCTATCGTCATAATATGTGTGAGNTTTTTATGTACTCATTATAAAGGTTTCCTTGTCCATCCCCGTGTATATTTACATGTGCTTATAACATCTTTTTTCTATCGTCATAAAATGTGTGAGTTTTTTGGTCAATGAAATTTACTTCTATCGTCATAATATGTATGATGTTCCATAGACCTTTATATATTGATTTATATTTTGGTATTTAACCGATATGAAATTTATCTTTGAGTATAGCCTCGTAAGATGGACATTCTTTTGAATAAACCAATCTTGAAATTAATATACTCATTTGAGTCTTAGAGAGATTAAATTGTTAATTTGAACTTAATATTAAGTTTTGAGATTTCATCTTAACTTGTCAACTTTATTAAGAGAAATAGTCAAAATCCTTATATATTGATCTACATATCGGTATTTAACAAATCTGTGATTTATCTCTTAACATGGCGTGCAAAATGGTTGCTCGTTTGAATATATCTATGTGTGCTCTTTAGAGTTTTAATCGAATCAAATTATTCATTAGAATTTAACGAGTTTCAATATTGTACTAAAACTTAAGATTTCATATTAAAAGTCAACATTGTTAGCAAACATTTATATGTTACTTTATACGGATATTTAACCGATGCATGAACAACCCTTAATAATAGCAACAAATCATCAACTTTTCATTGCCAAAATTTTTTTAACATTTAAATTGTAGATGATTTGAATCCCTTTATGCGTGCAAAATATGTCTTGATAACCTAATCATTTATGTATTTACTTTTTATTTTGTTTTATTACACAAACATTTTTACCGTAGAGATATCATGGTCAACGTTGTTAAAAGTAGAAGTTTTATATGTTGATTATTATTTCACAATAATATATTTCCCTTAACATACTCCATAAGATAATAACTTGTTTTAAATAATCAAACTTATAAGTTATTTTTACTCATAAGTAATTTGTTTTGCTTACACGGAAATTTCTTACTTACAAATGAAATTTTTACTTATACGCAATTTTTAATTATTATTAGTTTTTTTGCTTATACGTAGTTTTTTACTTTGATATTTTTGCTTAGTAGTAATTTTTTATTATATGTAAAGTTGTGCATTTTTATTTATTTCAATTTTACTAATCTTTTCATAATTCATAAATGGTGAATAAATAATAAGTTCCAACCCGACTTTGTATAGCTTATTAATTTTTTATAAGGTTGGTTAATGGAGGACAAACACTTGAGATTAATCTAATCTAGTCTAATAGGGACTGGCCAAACATGCCGTAAGCTGTATGACCTAGACAAATGAAAAATTGACCAAAGAAGAAAACCAAGGAAAGATGAAAAGAACAAATGGAAGATAGCCACACTATTTTGATGTAAGATTTGACATCAAGTCACGGGCTAATATATATAGCTAATTACAAATTTACCATATTCGTAAATGCTTTAGAAAATAAGAAAATTTGGTGCAAAATAATGTGGCAAATATTCCAACTCATGACGTGTCCTTCAGTCACAAGTTGGATAGCTAGCAAAATCCCACATATGAAAGCAACCAAACTCAAACAAAATCAATTATAATCACGAAGAATTTAAGGGATTTTTGGCTTAATGTAATAACTTTTTCTCAATCGATGTTACTTCCACCCCTACAAAGTAGGAATGTGAAGAGATATTTCTTTTTGATGAGATTCTAGCTACAAATTAATAGTGTCTAATCTTTTTTTCTTTTTTGAGAATTATATTTTACATTTATTATATATTTGACATTTTTAGACGAGAAAATATTTTTCAAGAGGTGACAAATTTAGTTTTCATAAATTTTATACAAGATAAAAACTTTTAAGAGTGAGAAGAAAATAGATGAAGAATTCGTAGAGGCCTTTATGAATATGTATTTATTGGTCAAAGAGATTTTCAGAATGTTCCTTTCTTCATGAAACCTTAACATTAAAAGAATATCCGTGATCTTTAATTTTGGGGTAGGAATGCTTGGTTATCGGGTTTTGTTCTTTCTAAACCAATTTGGTTATTCTAATTTTTGCCATAAGAAAGACCTTACAAAATAAATAATTATGCCCACCGGAGAGAGGATATGTTGAGAATTGGTCTCGATAGGAAATTATTTAAAATGTTTTCCTAGAATTTTAGTGTATTTCGAATTATCAAACCATATATTCTTTTGTTACTATACATCGTCATATGAGGATCGAGTTTCAAATTTATTGAAAATTAGAGATGTTAAAAAGAATTACGTAAGGTTGACACACCTTTTTCCTTTTTCTTTTTTGTAACATGTGCTAGGCTAGCCTGGCCCATCATGGGCCAATCCAAGAAGCATCCTGGCTTGACCTCTATTGCTCGGCATGACACACTCAAGTGAAGGAACGAGCATGTCCAAGGTACAACATCGGATTTTTAAGGGAGCCTGGACTCGCTTGGTCAAGTCTTAAATCTTACCAAGAATTTTGAAATTCTTCTATTGTATAATTATTGTATCCGAATCATTTATGACAAGCAAGAGTAATCGTCTATATCCAAAGAATTGTTTAATTATGTGGGGGAAAAAAAAAAAGGTGACGCGATCTTCAAGAAAAAATAGTTCAGTTAATCAAAAAGTATTAAACATTTGAGGAAATGTGATTTATTGAAGACAAGGATGCATAATTAGACAGAGACTAGAGATGTTCATTTGAAGTCGTTTCAAATAATTAATTGGCATTTTCGATTGGTTCTCCAACATTTCAATGATGACGACCCCGACTTGATCCATATTGTGGACCCGCATACCATATCCACCTTTATTGACCAGCGTTTCATGTTTGATCCATTTAAGAAAGCCCGTATCCACTTAATCATTTCCTTAAAATGTGACCCAATACTTTAGTCAAGTACGATCCACTTAAAATTAGAATGTGATTCAATTTAATCGTTTTTGTGAATTGTGAGATTCGATAATCGATATGAAACTCATTAAATTCAAGTTTCTATACAACAATCATTATCATATGAAAGAAGTTCATGTTATGGACTCATTCCAATGTCCAATCCATCATGGAGAACATAGCAAATCATTTTCTTCACCAATAGAGTATAGCTAAAATATCTCAACCAACACAAAGTTGTCCAATTCACCCTAAAAATTAGACGTGAATACGATTTGACTTGAACGATTTATGAAAAAATTTCAAATCAAACTATTTAAATTGATTTGAAAATATTTCAAACCAAATCAAATCAAATCAAATCATATTTTTAGATTTGATTTGATTTAAAATCATGATTTAACAGTCAAAAAAATATATGAACAAATTAAATCACTAATATTAATTTAAAATCTCATGTTAATATATATATATAACTCTTAGTCGAAACTAATTGTCACAACATCTCCAATTGTAACACATGATTTTATTATATACATAAAAATAAGAATATAACAAATATGATGATAAAAACCGGTTAATAAAAGAAAATGAATAGAAAGATCAAATATGATAATACTTTTTACGTATTTCTTTGAATTATTCAACCAATTTTTAGTACAAATCACCGTCTCAACCTCTTTGCACATGACGAACTCCTAAAGGAATAAAAAATCCCACCACTAAAAAACTCCTAGAGAATGCATACTCAAAAGCAATTGCATATATTTGACACGTTTTTGATAATTTGGGAGATAATTGTACTCATTTGTAATCAATTTCACCAAAATAATATGTCGAAGGCCTCATTAATCAATCTTCACAACAATCATTTAAGTAATCCACCAAATCATTCATGTAATATCTAGCAACTAAGTTAAAAATAATATAATAAATTGAGTGAAATTAGGAAATTGACACGCAAATAAAAAAAGAAGTAATGTTTAGTTAAAAATTCAAGAGAGCCCCATACAAATCAGAACAAAATAACACAATTATCAATAAAATATAGCAAACAATTATTAAAAAAATATATAAACTTTGGGTAAAGCGACTTGAAAACTGAGTTGAAATTCAAGAAAATTATTAAAAGAAAAAAATATTGAGTTTGAATTAAAATCTAGATTTAATTTTCTACTCAATTGTGATGGATTGTCAATGAATATGGTTGAGCAGCAATCGCTCAACACTTTGGTCATTTGAGGGTTTTGCACTCACTATTATGACAATTGATGAATAATTGGATATGATTTAATTAATTAAGTGGGACTATAGCCGAGGTGATCAGTCGCTTCTTCGATGACTCCGATGCCTCCATTCCCAACATTCGCTTCTCCGATGACTCCACTCTGATGTGGTGGCACCCACTCCCAAGACCTTTGATTTGTTTTTTGTTCTCTATCGATTTGAGGTGGTGGTGACGGCAGGTTTGTGAATTTTTTTGTTGGGTGGTGATTGTGGTTGTGGTTGTGATGTGGTGGAGATAGAGGTTCTCTATTCTCTATGATTGTTGTTGGTTGGTTTATCACAATCTTTTCATTACACCATTTGCTCAGTTTCTACCAGATTGTTCAAGTCTTTGAAATTTGATACAAGTTACTCTCCAAATTCGCCCTCTTCTATCCAGCTTGATTATGAGACCTCAACGCATTTAGTGACATTCAAGTGGGACAAAATTTGAAAGACGCTCTTTTTGAACCCATTCCCTTGTCTCATTCTTCATTAGTACAGAATAAATTTAAGCCCCTCAGCTAGGTTGTGATTTTTGTGGCTGTTTTATGGTTGTTTTTTAGGTAGTTTTGTGGTGGATTTTGAGGTGGCAATGCTGGTGCTAGTGGGTGTTCTAGTGGTGGTGGAATTTGAGCGTGACCCGAATTCCTTGTTGAAGTAATTGAAGAATTCTAATTGAAGTGCACGTCAAGAAGAATTCAGTTTGGATTGATATTGGAGTCGCATGTCAAGTTGAAATTCTACTTTGGAAGCCCATTGAGAGCTGAAAATGGTATTAAACTTGAAGAAGAGTTTGAAATTGATAAAAAAATTTGAAAAAAAAAATTATTCCCGGATAGAACACCCGGCACCGTGGCGCCTACCTCACATGTTTCTGATTTTCCGCGTTTTTTTTTCTCATTTTTCGTTTTGGACTCAGTTTTTTTGCATCATACTTCATCAAAAACTCTACTAAAAAGGTTTGGACATCCCTTACATATTCCTTATAAATATTAGACTCTTCTATATAATTTTAAAAAGTGTGAGAAAATATATTACTAGAATTATGGGATCTATTGTAATTTTTTCTTTTCTCCATTATTCTTGAGTCAATAAAATATCTTAATTCCTCTACCATATTTTTGTCTTTATTATTCTTTTACTTGATCTAATACTTCATTATTTATCATATAATTTCAACAATTCATTACGGAGATTAGTTTCATCAAGTGGTATTAAAATAATACATAATTCTTTTTGTCTTTATTATTCTTTTACTTGATCTAATACTTCATTATTTATCATATAATTTCAACAATTCATTCCGATGGTTGATTTTATCAAGTGGTATTCAAACAATACATAATTCTTGTATTTCTAACATTGATAACAACGATTCAGACATATTAATATTTCTTCTAATGAGAGATATTTTCATTGTTTCACAACAAGTGGTATCAGAGTTATTCTGATATCTTGTTTGTTTTATAACAAGTGGTATCAGAGTGCCAGGTTCAGCAGTTCCGCAAGAGCGTAGGGTTTAATTTGTTCAAGGTTTTTGTTCGTAATGGCTTCTATGAAGTAACATTCCGCTTTTGAATCGGAACACTAAATTTTCACCATGGCAAGTTAAGATGCGCGTAGTACTCGCATAGTTGGATTTAGATGATGTGTTGTTGGGTATTGACAAGATGCCTGCAACTTTGACCACGAAGGAAAAATTACGGAATGATAAGAAGGCAGTTTCTCACATTCATCTTCATATATCAAATATTATTCTTAAGGACGTTTTGAATGAGGTTTCAACAGCTGTTCTATGGTTGAAATTAAAATAATTGTGCATGACTAAAACTCTGACAAGGAAGTTGAATCTCAAACAGCGTTTATACTCTCATTGAATAGCAGAAGGATAACCATTAGAAGATCATTTGGCTGTATTTAAAGAGGTCATCGTTGATTTAGAAACTTTGGAAGTAGAGTATGATGAAGAATATTTGGCCTTGATCCTATTGTGTTCGTTGTCCGCTTCTTTTTCTTCATTTAGATACGTGATCTTGTATAGTCGTGATACTTTTACCATAGAGGAGGTGTATGATGTTTTATATTCAAAAAAGAAGATGAAGCATTTGATTTCTGAGGCCACAAATGGAGAAGGCCTGGTTGTTCATGGTGGTTATGGAAGGGACATATCGAAATCTAAGTTCAGTAATCAGATTTGTAACTACTACAAGAAGGGGCACATGAAGAAAGATTGCTACAAATTGCAGAATAAAGAAAGGTTGGATGCAAGTCAATATGGGAAGCAATTAGAGACTTCAGATGAAGCAGACCTCACAGAGAACATCGTAAGTGATGGAGATCTCTTGGCTATTTCTAACGTTGAGTCTAAACCAGAAGAGGATTGGATTCTTGATTCAGCAAGTGTATTGCATATGTGTCCTAATAAGAATTTGTTTACTATATATAAAATTGTTTCCAAAGGTGTCATGGTTATGGGAAACAACGCATCTTGTCGGGTTGCTGAAATTGGTACGGTCGGATTGAAGCTATTGGATGAGACAATTAGAAAACTTGGCCAAGTTCGACATGTTCCGAATTTGAAGAAGAATCACATCTCGTTGTCTATCATTGATTCAAAGGGTTATGAGTTGTGGAATTTTTAAAGGTTTGTAAGGGTGCCCAGGTTATATAAGAAGGACATAAAAGGTCTCAATTATATATCTTACAGGGTCGTACAGAATTTAGAAGAGTCAATCGGCACATGTTCAGTACAGTGGTGAACATTCAGTTTTGGTACAATACCTTTAGGAGCTCATAAATGATTGGATCTGAATAATACAATTCAGTGGAGTTCAGGAGATATGGATAATGCCGCTTTGCCACCATCACCTGCGAAGCCATTGTATTCAATTGCTAAGGACGAACCTAGTGGAAAAGGGTATGCGGTTGCTGATTTTATTGAACATGCTTTAAGTGGAGTAGAAGGTGTTTAATCTAGCAAGGGGGTTTCAGTAAAAGCATTTGGCATTGATTCTGCTTTTGGGTGTGTTACAACTAATTTTGGTAAATTATAAAATCATTATGATTTTTTGGGAATCTGAGATAATTCTATAAGAGTAGTGCTTTGATTCATTGGAAGAAGTAGCGTATTGTGTTTTGTTGGAGAAATTAATTTTTGGTTATTGTTGAAAAAATCAGTTCATTCCTTGGTGGAATTCATGTCAAGGTGGAGATTGTTAGAATTTTGGTGTAACTTGAATTCCTTGTTGAAGTAATTGAAAAATCCTAATTGAAGTGCACATCAAGGAGAATTCAGTTTGAAATGTTATTTGATTCCTATGTCAAGTTGAAATTCTATTTTGAAAGTCTATTGGGAGTTGAAAATTGATATTAGACTTGAAGAAGAGTTTGGGATTGAAAAAACAATTTGAAAAAAAAAATTCCCGGACGAACATCTGGCACTGCGGCGCCTACCTAACCTTTTTTCGATTTTCTACGTTTTTCTCTCTTTTTTCGTTTCGAACTCAATTTTTTAGCATCCTATTTAATCAACAACCCTATTAAGAGGGTTTTGACGTCCCCTATATGTTTCCTATAAATATTAGGTTCTTCTATACAATTTTAAAAAGTGTGAGAAAATAGCTTACTAAAATTATAGGATCCATTGTAATTTTCTCTCTTCTCCATTATTTTTGAGTCAATAAAATCTCTTAATTGCTCTGTCATATTTCTTATCTTTATTATTCTTTTGTTTGATCTAATACTTCATTATTTGTCATATAACTTCAACAATTCATTCCGGTGGTTGGTTTCATCAAGTAGTATTCAAACAATATATAATTCTTGTATTTTCAATATTGCTAACAGGGATTCGAGCATATTAATATATCTTCTAACAAGAGATATTTTGATTGTTTCACAATAAGTGGTATCAGAGTTATTCTAATATCTTATTTGTTTTACAACAGGTGGTGCGAATGGGGATTGTGGTGTTGGGTTTTGGTTGGGTTGGGTTGGGTTGAGTTTATAAAAACGGTTTGTGACAATAAATTGGGTTAATCTGTAATCAATACAAAAGATAATTTTTGATATTGATGCAATGACCTGTGACATGTGAACTGATAACATGTCACATGTTTTTGTGTGCTTGTTATAGGTCACAGATCAGATATAATTGGTCACAGATCGCTGATTTATATTCATAGGTCAATATTAATTTATCATAGATAATAGTTTATAAGTTACATGTCACCATTCACAGGTTACATGTCATATTGTATAGGCCACACGGGTTATAGTTCATAGGTTAATATTAATTGGTCACAAATTATAGTTCACATGTCACAATTAATATTGTATAGGACACATATGTTCACGATCACAAGTATAGTTTGCAGGTTATAATTCATAGGTCAATATTAATTGGTCATAGGTTATAGTTCACAAGTCACATGTCATTGTTCATAAGTCACAAGTCACTATTCACAAATCACATGTCATATTATATTTGTCACATATGTTCATATGTCACTGGTTATAGTTCAAGAGTCAATATTAATTGGTAATAGGTCACCATTCATAAGTAACTAATCAATGTCTATAGGTCACATATCCAAGAGAAATTGGTTACAAACCATTGTAACAATATAACAGGTAATGACATGTTATCACATGTCACATGTTATAGTTCATAGGTCACATGTCACCATTCACAAATCACAGATCATATTGTATATATCACAAATATTCATAGGTCACTTGCTATAGTTCAATGGTCAATATTAATTGGTCATAGGTCACTATTCATACGTAACTGATCAATGTCTTTAGTTCACAAATCTAAGAGAATTGGTCACGTGTCATTGTAACAATATCACAAGCAATAGATCAATGTAAATTCAAGAACACTGGTCACATGTCAATCATTTCTCCGAACTGGTCACAAATTCAATTAGCCAGATTTTGACGGTGAGAATTGAAGTTTATTTGATCTGGTGAGTACTTTGTAAATTATATCAGTGGTTGTTTTCAATTCCAGTTTTAAAAAATAGATTTAAATTATACCATCGCTGCTCAGTCGTTGATCAGTCGCCAACGATGCACAATTATTGTTCTTCAACGGTCGATATATATATACTATTTGAGTCGGTGATGATTAATCGTCGCTGAGCGATGATCAGTTCGCCGTCTAAGAAAATGCTTAATAGCTGACAATCTTTATAGATTCTATCTTTTCTTCGCAAAATTATTTGGATGTCGATGACTGTGAGTGGATGTCGACGGGCAAGTGGATACCTACGACTATAAGATGGGATGGCGGTGGACAGATGCGATTACCGTGGTCGGACTAGAGAAAGATTGGTATTATTTTATATATAATTTTTTATTTAATTAATAGAATTTAATTACCACCCATGTTTTAAAAATGTAAATTTGTTCTGTTAAAATTGAATTGGGCTAAACTTAAGGCCTGAGATGTGAATTTTTCCCTTTCCAAATATAATGTCGGCCTAATAGTAGCTCAAATAGTAAGTTAGTCCAATAATGGTCTATCCTAGGAGAGCAATAATAGTATTTTCAAGGGAAAAAAATCACTTCTCAGATATTAAGGGTCTGTTTGGATCGGATTAAAATCTGATTTTAATCTAAGTCAAAGTCAAACAATCAATATTAACCATATTTTTCATGGGTCCCACATCTTTTCAACCACACACTTCAAAAACTTCTATCACAATCCATAAAAAATCTAATTTTAATCTTCCAAACACTCTGAGTATGCATCAAATCAATTTCTAGACATTAAGCTTTAAAATCCAAAAGTCAAGTGTGTGTGTGTGTGTGTGTGTGTGTGTGTGTGTATTCTCTGTTAAATTAGTTTCCTAAAATCAAACGTACACTTACTTTCTGAAACCGGGCTCCCTAAAATACGAATTTGCCAGACAACCTAATATAAACAATATAGATATCTATCCTATATAACATCTATCGGCGCTAGAATCGATAATTCAGGTAACAATTCAGAAGTTCTAGTCAATTAGTTATAGTTGGAAGACAATTTAGGTCACGAATTGAAGGTTCTCGTCACAAGTTGATCGATAATATGTGCAGACGAATAAGTGAAATATACACAATGTCTTTTAATTTGTTCATATTATATTTGACCTCTTTTTTTAGTTACATTTAACTTGTAAACAATGAATCTTTGACCTGTGCATATCAATTTGTGACATGTTAGCAATTCGCCGATACATCTGAACATTTATATTTAATCTGTAGTGTTGGTAATTCATATGTGACCTCCAATTAATATCATGTGACATATGAAGTATAATTTGTGATTTGATATTGTAATATGTGACCAATTCAGTAGAACTATGCAACCTATAAGCTGTATACAATAAATTGTGGCCTGTGTAGTAAACTCTGTGACCTAATGACAGTAATATGTGACCAATGCATTGAACTCTGTGACCTTTTTTTCGTTACATTTAACTTGTAAACAATGAATCTGTAACACGTGCACATGAATTTGTGACATGTTAGCACTTCACAGACACATGAATATTTATATTTAATATGTAGTGTTAGTAATTCATATGTGACCTTTAATTAATATCACGTGACATATGAAGCTTAATCTTTGATTTGATATAGTAATATGTGACCAATTTATTATGGGTAGAGAACTATACACCTTGTAAGCAGTGCTGGATAAACTGTGACCTGTGTTGTATACTCTATGACCTAATGACAACAATATGTGACCACTACATTGGACTCCGTGACCTGTGTATAATAAACTAAGTAGCACAATTTATAACTTATAAACATGAATAAGATGTAAGTGTTTGTTCAAAACTAAATAGTATAACCTATATGTGTGTGTGTGTGACCATCTGATAACAATTTGTGACCTATGCAGTTATTTGTGACCTGTGTAGATTAAAATATGCATCATAACGTGTGACTTGAGAAGTATAATATGTGTTGTGTAGTATAATCCATGACCTAACGAAAAAAATATGTGATCAATGTATTATAATTTGTGATCTGTACAGATACACTATGCAATTGTACCAGAAACCTATTAGATTTACCAAGCGCCAATGAATCATGACATTAGAGTAATTTAACATTTCAAACATCTTTTCAAATGATAAACTAAACAAGTTTTCAACATCTTAATGTACAACCACAGTTTCATATTAATTACAATTAGTTCTATCAGGCACGATATTAAAAAAGACAAATAAAATGAGGCTAGTATTCATAAACTTTACAAATACCTTCATCATCTTAATTTCAAATATATTTTCAACTAAACTCTATAGCAATCCCCTCTCCATTTGTAGGCTTTCACCGCTTTGTAGTCTTCTGATAAGTATAGATTTTATACTTATTTGTGGCGTTAAATTATGAAATTTTATTGTCTTTTGAATAAAATTCTACCTAATTTATGTTAAATTATATTTTGTAGGTAAAACTTTAAATTTTATGAATAATTGAAGAAAAGAATGAAAATAATGGGAAAATGGCAAAAATCCAAAGTACGAGGACTANAAGGAAGAATTGAAGAAAAAAATGCGAAACAAAGGGAAATTGGCAAAAATTCAAAGTGCGAGGACTAAATTGGCATGGGCTGCATAAATAAATTTATTTCAAGGATTAACTTGTATTATATGAAAGTTATTGGGCTTGAAGAGAAGAATGAATTTAATTAAGTATTGGAAGTTAAATGGGCCTCAAACTGGATTTCTAAATAGATCAAATAATTAGTGGTTTAGGTTATATATAGTTATATTTATATATACACAGTTGGACGCAGCTGGCTGAAAAAAAGAGGAGGAAAAACAATATCCACAGAGTTACATAAGAAAATGAGTGGCAGAAATTTATTGATTCACACGCAAAAAGGCAGCTGGAGGTGGAGAATTGGAGTAAAATATATTAAATACACAATAGTGGCAGTTTGGGTTGGAAGAAAAGAAAACAAAGGTTGCAATTGTGGAAGTATATACACGTTTAAAGCCGACAGATTTTGGAAAAGACACAGAAGCTGAATTCGTGGAGAAAGAGGCTGAAATTGAAATATATATTTATACAAAACACGCGTGGCAGCGGCTTTTTGGAAAGAAAAAGGGAGAACTTCAACTTTGGTCAGATTTAATCACGTTTCGTCAATTATTGGTGGTGTCTTTCCACTTTTGCGTGTTTAAATTCAATATTATGCGTGGCTAAATATTTTTATGTTAGGATGGATGATATAACTTGGGTTTTTATTATATATTAATTTCAAATTTTTCATGCCAGTTTGATACTTGTCAATTAATTATTGTGTGTTTAATGCTTTAATTGTATGCGTAGCAATTAATTGATTTAGGGATAATAATGAGACCGAGAGGTGATGTATTATTCTAACTCGTGCAATAATTAACATAGACATTATAAGAGATCGAGAGATAATTATAAGCTATGCGATCTTTGTTGAATTCCTATAAATTAATGTGTTCATATGTGTGTGGATTTACATGGAGATATAGTAAGTTGATTTGGTGCATACTTAATACCTTACTTATGATTTTTTCCCTTGTGTTTAATTTGATTAGGTCTAATATGGATGAGTATTTTTAATTTTGGATGTGTTTAGTTTTAATTAAGTTGAATAAAATTTAAATTGATTTATTAAAAAAATTTAACGGTTTGAAATGGTTTGCAAAAATTGAAATCTAAACCAAATCATTTCAATGCAATTTAATTCAACACAAAATCAAAAGGTTGACGGGTCCACACCAACTATTTAAGAAGAAAAACGATTTCAATATGAATGACTACACTGAGCTTGCTTTTCATTTAGGCTGACTTTTCACAATTTGATGTATAACAATTTTTTCCCCTCATTATGCAGTGGGAGCAACTGGATCCGCCATTATGCACCGGCCAACCCTATCGGATTGCTGGCTAAGTTCTTCTTGTAGTCTCTACCTTAATCAACTTATCCGAGTGAGTATAATTTTCTATTGAGAGGTTCATTCACAAAAAGGCCACTATGGAATTAAACGAATTTTAGAATGTAAGGGTAAATAAATAATAAAAATTAGGAGCCACGAATGAATCAATACTAGAAAAGGAACTTAACAAATCAAAGGTTGCAATTTAGACAAAATTAAAGAATCAACAAATAAATCACCTGTAAAAAAATTAAATTGATTGTTGCACATAAGACTTTAAAGAAAGATGATGTTTTTATATGAAATCCAAGAATTTTTTTTTTTAGGGGAAAACACTCCCAAAGCATTGAAATTGGAATGAAATAAAGACACTAAAAAGTACAGAAAGATTCATAGAAGAAAGTCCACTCAAAATTGGAGTGTTCAGCCACCCTCACCTTCCAAAATCCCGCAACACGCACACAGCCAAGAGATTTACATTTTATCCCTTCAAAACTCAATTCACCTTCTCTGTTTGGTGAACTTTATTTCTCTATTAACTCTCTCTCCTGTCATGAATTCGAAGGCATACCTGAAAATTTTTCACCAAAGAAGAAAAAATGTGAAGAACTCTTATTTCTGTCAACTTGCTGTTGGAACAACACTCCCAGCGGTGGTGGGGACTGTCGACTTTTTTTGGTGGAGCGATGATGGGGCTGTGTGTGTGTGTTGGGAAGATGAACCAGTTTAAGTTTTGTTTCTTCTTCTTTTTTTAATGTTTATGCGACCTTATTTGACATTTTCAAGTCACATTAATGGCAATAGTGGACCGAAATATCAGGGACAAGGCCGCTAAAATTTACACAGACTGTTGGTAGAAATTCCAAGAAATAAAGGTTGAGGATAGAAGTGCTTATGAGAGTCAAGGTTGAAGACGATCACACAATTTACCCTTTTCTAACTCACTTGATAAACAAAAATCCTTGTCAGTTCACTTCAACATTTGTTGCTGAAAAAACTCAATTAGATGAGGTCATGTTTCTTGGCCAGTAACTGGCGAATTCTTTAATTTCTTTCGAATTATATAGTAACCAACTCCCCCCAACACAAGAAAAATAATGAATCCATCAACCACTCCTACCACAATTATGACCCATTTCTGCAATCCAGAATGTCTTCCATGTCCCTCATCTTTTCCTTTTGGTGTCTTAACCATGAAAATTAGATCGCTTTCTCTTTCAACTTGTTTGATTCCCCTAATAAATTTATACAGAAAGCATTCTCCCGAGTTTGAATATTGTGCTGCAACACAAGTACAGTCATCCAAGCACTGATTTGCACATACTTCTTTGGCAACATTAGCCTTATTTGGAATGCCCTTGAGGACAGTGGTAGCACCCCGTACCTCGAGCATCTCAGCTCGACTCCTCCCACATAGCCCCTCAATATTTCTCACCCTGCAGTCTGATTGGAATCCATCACTTTCTACGACTCGAATGCACGAACACATGTTTGACAAAGTACAAATACCATAGGGCTTACATGCCAAAGGAAGATCACATGAAGTGTTGAGGGCTTCATAGGATTCGTCAAACCTTCCCTTTTCAGCTGAGTAATGATAGAGTCCCAAATTACCTGTGTTATTTCCAAGTGCTAAAAACCTCAGGGGTTCAGGTCCTTCTGACGTGATCTGATCAATTTTCTGGTGTTTCCCAGTGAATAATTCCAGCCCTTCAGAACTCAACTGGACAAATGTAATGTTTTTCTTAATGGAAGGCCTAAATTCCCAATAAGAATACTTCCAAGTACCAAAATTCAAATACAGTGCAATCTTGTCGTACTGAATTTCAAATGAATAAAACAAATTACTTGAGTTGATTGGAAAAGAAGTTAACCGTGTTGCGGAACTTAGTCTTTGCCCCCACATCATAGTATCAGTTGGAAAATTGAAACTTTGCCACTTAATCAAGTTGAGGGAATCAACCAGAACCAGGTTGCCTGTCCTGAGTAAATGTAGTCTCTGCAGTTGCATATTTTAATCTAGCATCAGATATCAGTGACTAATTCTTGATATATCATGTCTGGTACACACTTCTGGACAATAAAGTTCTAAACTCTCTCTTTTTTTTTTTTTTGTTCTTTAATCCTATCTAATACGGGACAGTCCATCTCACCAAATATGCAGATAAGGTCTTAGCTAGAATCAGATTTTGAATATTACCTCCACACCCTGTCCTGAAGTTCCACTTCGCCATCCGATTCTTTCGTTCTGATCCTTTAATCTTAAGTCTCCATAACGTGTAAGCTCAAGCACACATTTCTCTGTTGTGTAGAATTTGGATAAATGGCCTGAAGTCCATACTTTCACATCTCCAAGAAAGATGTCAAGCGAACACCAGTACTTTTCATTGATAGCTTCCACGCTGAGCGCTGTTCTAAAGTTGGGCGAACTTCGTTCAGTTTCCATTAGATATGCTCTACCCGAAAAGCCCTCCGTATATGCAGAAGGAATGGCAAGAGTTAACTGGTAGCCAATATGCACATCTGATATACCATACCCCTCAGCTAAAATTTGAATGAGAAAGACAATAACATATATATTCATGTCAGTCTAAATTTCTGCAACTAATACTTACCTAGTACGATTCAGGCCTTTTAGCTAAGGTTTGTTGTGGTTTTCAGGTGGTCTTCCAGGAAAAAGTTCTCAAGAGTGCTATGGGGATGCATTAATTAGCAGTGTCGCCCCACTCCTGAAAAGGTGCCCTAACTTTCTAATGCATTTTTTACATGTGTATGATGTATTGGAGTTATAGTGGTCTGTAACTGGGGACATGCTTAGTACATTAAATTAAAAATTATGTGTAAGATATTAAATATAAATAAATGGTTCCCTCTGTTAGGATCTATGATGCCTCTGTTTCACAACCATTATTTTCACTCTTTTTTATACATATTCATTTCAACTCCACATTCACAACATAAAATATTCTATCCGTGAGCCCAAAACTTTTCCCCGACTTTTTAACCACACATTCTCCTAAAAATTACTATTCCAAACTCTATTTTTCACAAAAAATGGTTATCAAACAGGTGATTATACATGCACTAGACCTTTGATAAGAATATTTGGATAAATAAATATGTGTCATCACTACCTGTTTAAATTTTTAGATAAAATAGATCTAAAGAAAGAATATATTCAGAAAGAAAAACAAGAGTGGGAAGTTGAGATTTAGGTGTGAATGTCAATAACATTTGAGTGCTAAGCACGTAGTGGGGGACCCAATCCTCTAATTTAGGTTGGAGATCAAATGAGTACACCGTGCTTTTCTGGGTGGGGGGGCAGGGGAGAGACCTAAGAGGATGATTAAATCCCTAAATTTACGCTAATGGATGCCACGTGGACTTCGATGACGATTATATCGCGTATGAATGACGTCTAAAGTTAGCAGTAATTTTGATTTGGTGATTCTTTGGCAAACATACAATATATATCAATTTTGCAATTTTCTCCTCGCTTTCGGAAAACTAAGAGGCAAAATAGAGGAATTATACAGATACATACAAATAGAAGAGAAAAATCTACAATCCAAATAAATAGAATAAAAGCGAAATTTCAAAACTCGCAGCGCACAAGAGACAGCTGAGGAAACGGATGCGTTCCTTGCTAAGGTTGCTACAGCTACAGCTACAGAGTGATGATAGCATGGCGCAAACCTGAAGAGACAGCTAAAGTGAGAGGCACAAATAGAATGGTTATGCCACTTATAAATGGCGGGTTGACCGACCATATTTCTACAATGGCTTTTGACCATTAAGAAATAGTTAATTATTTTAAATAACATGTATTTATCAAAAGTCAATTTTACTCTCGTATAAAAAACAAGAATTGAGAGGGAAAACAAAAAAAAGAAAATTTCACACGGTCTCTAATAGTCGGGATTCAGTCGAAGTCATCATCCTCACCGTCCGACCACCACACAATCTAGTCATCGACAGCATTATCTTCAACAATGTTAATTTTTTTGTGAATTATGAGATTGATTTTTTACTTATGATATTTGAAAATTTTGTGAATTTTATGGTGTTTATTTGTGGATTTTATGATATTTATAATATTTATTATTCATTATTTCGATAGATTATTAAGTGTATTAGATATTTAAATGTTGCATTTGCCAACAAAGAGGTTAGTCTTGTCGGAAACGACGATTTTCAGTGAGAGCAACCCGAACGCCGACGGTTAATAGTCGGCCCAGCGATAGATTAGGTCGACTGTTCGACTCAGATTTCTTTTTTATTGATAAATTAAGAAATTTTAATTGTTTTCTAAATTAAATAAATGATTTTAAATTGAAAATTACCAAAGTAAATATTATTTTTAATCAAATTACCAAATTCTTTTTTTTCTTTTTATTTTTTAATTTAAAATTCTTTNTTTAATATATTTTTTTTCTTATTTTTTAAAATTTCTTAATTATTTTCCGTTTCTCATAATTTAATTTTTTTCAATTTGAAATGATTTTTTATATTCTTCCTTTAATTTTTATATTTTATTATTACTTTCTTCAATTTTTTTTATTTTTGTATGGAAATCTTTTTTTTTTCTCCTTTAATTTTTACATTCTTTTTATTTTCTCGTGTATAGTAGTTACAATTCATTTCGCTTAATTTTCTGAGTTTATACTTTATTTCATTATCTTTTGTTGAAAGTTCTAATATTTGAATTTTTGTAGGATGGAGTACCATGTAGATACGGAGCTGAGACAGATTGTGGGAAAATGTACTTGGAATAGCAGTTTTGATAGTTTCACCACTATATTAGAGTTGTTGGATGATCAGAATGGAGATATGTTACATCAGTCCTTCCTATGGCCCAAGTATCAGTTCAAAGAGGTGCAGTACTTCGGGCAGATCATTGATGCATTAATGTGTTAGATGCTTAGGTCGGTCAACAGCGTTGTTCTCAACTTCGATCTCGAGGGTAAGATCGCTATTTTCTCTATGTTTGAGTTTGCCCTGGTGACTAAACTGAAGATTACGGGGCGACAAAGTAACTACTGACGGTACTCAAAGAAACAATAGGCTGCACAAAACGTATTTTCAGGAATAAGAGATGGTGTTTCTACCGTAGTTGATTGACGCAATCAGGTGTGATCAGATGTTGGACAAATTGAAGTTAGGACTGATCTACATCCTTGAGAGTGTGATAAGGTGTCATCATAAGAGACTGCGATAGACCTTTTTCATTTGAAAGTTGTTGACGGCATCAATGCCTTCAACAATTATCCGTGGGGCGCGAGATATTTTGAAGACACCATACACGTTTTCACCAAATCACGCTCGAAGTTCAAGGGGTCCTTGCGTAAGTACGGTACTTATGGATTGCCCTTGACAGTGCAAGTAAATGTTTAACATAATAAACGTTAAAATATTTTTTATACTTAATTTATATATAATAATTATATGTGTTGCATATCTGGGCATATGAGATTGTCCCTCTCTTGGGTACATGATTTGCAAAGAGATGGGAGACACGTTGCCCTCGAATGCATCATTGACGAGCATCACAAGCATACGATTGTCCATCGACGGACAGTTATCAGCTCTCCTCGACACCCTCAGGTGAGTATTATACATTAGCGATTTATATTGTATGTCGTTTCAAAATTTCAATGCGTGATCATTAACTAGTTGAAATATCAATATGTCAGCTTGAAATCCTAACTGAGTTGACGCTACGACAAAGGAGAAGGGTTGAAGTTTTGTGCGTGAATTAGTCGTACTGCATATTCAAGACAACCAGATGTTCGATTCTAATATGGACCAAGATTAGGCATGTGATTCGAATATAATTTGTTGATTACCGTTTTGTATGAATTAGCTTATTTTAATTAAGTTGATATTTTTTAATGTTGTTATTTGTATGGGAGTGCGGTCTAGTTAATCGACGATCACTTTCGCCTTGAATATCACCTCGCCAGATGTGATCACCTTCGTCGAGGGAATCACCTCCTCCAATGAAATCTCCTTCTCCCCCATAAGCACATAAAGTTGATGGAATCAACCAATCCTATATACAAAAATAAAGGAAAAAGTTAGTGTGTGATTTGTATGAATTCAATTGTCAATCGTAAATATTATACATTAAATTGTAAAATAATTGTAAATATTGTAAAAAAAATGTAAATATTATTTATTTATTTATTTGTGAAATAATTGTAAATATTGTAAAAAAATGTAAATATTGTATATTTAATTGTGAAATAATTGTAAATATTGTAAAAAAATATAAATATTGTTCAATTATCAGCGATACCATTACACATCTATCTAATTGTCATTTAAGGAAATCTGACTTGTACAAAATTGGAGAGTATGTCTCGTTGCTCTGCACCTGTCGCACCTACTCAGTCGAGAAAACTCTCCGGTAGATGGTATTCTAGACGTACGTGAACGTCTAGATCACACGGTTCAATTTCGTGTAGCAACAAACTATTAAGTGGGAGAACATGGCTGAAAATTTCCCACTCGACTTCATTCGGTAAAGAAAATGTAGTCTCAGCATATGATACTCTCCAATAATCAGCCGCGTAATAAGAAGAGCGTAAGGTTCTCGTTGTAAAGCCTCTATATATAGCCACCGCAACTTTTACTTACATGGAAAACTCTTTAACTGAAATCGACTACAAGTGCAGTGTTATCAATTAAGTTCACTATGTATCCCATATTACGTTCACATTTCCCGGAGATGCAGAACTCATCAAGTGGTTCCACTTTCAACTTTCTCGTAACCTCTGCAGCCTTGAACAGTTTATCTTCCTAAGCCGGGGCTAGCACGCTTATGCAACTCTGTGATTTCGTACGTCGATCATGAGACCCCAACTGCAGCTTGTTACGAATGTTCTCAATTATTGCGAGGATTGGTAACTCTCAATCTTTCTTGAATAATACATTGAGAGACTCCGAATTATTTGACGTCATCATGTTGTATCGATGTTTTCGAAAATGTGATCGCACCCAATATTCAATCCCCATTTTTGTTATATACTTCTATGCCAGGAATGATTTACTTACTATTTTCATCATGAACTTATTACACTCTTCAACACTGTAAGCTTCAACTGCTTTCCTAAGAAATGAAATGATGTCTTTATCCTGATACTTATTCTTCGGGTAACCTTGTATATGATACATGCAATACCCATGATGTGCCAAGAGAAAAACCTTTGCGATACCATTTATTATAGATCGTCATCGATCAATTACAAAGGCAATGTCTCAAATTTCTCGATTACTTCCCTCAATTTTGTGAAAAATCAATGCATCGACAGATCATTCTCGCTATCGACTATGTCGAATGCAAGAGGGTAAATTTGGATGTTAGCATATTGACATGTAATAATAATTAACTTACCTTCGTATCTATCTTTCAGAGTTGTACCTCGACTAGAATTAAGAGTCGCATCGTATTTCAAAATTCCTGTATACATTGTTTAAGAGCCATAAAGAAAAACTTAATCAATTCTCGTCTTCCATCATAATAAAAAATGTCAAGTCAGGATTAGTTGTCCTCATATTATGGTAATACCTAGCTAATTGAGCATAACTTTCCTCGGTCAAGTCCATTATATCCTTCAACGCGCATTCTTTGGTTTTCCAGACATTCGGTATCTCATGATCACTTCATACTCTTGACGGACGTCGTTAATAATGTCCGAAGGTCTGTAGATCGTCCGTGAGTCCTAATACTTATGCATTATTTGTCGACCAATAAACTATGATCGGATTTTTCTGTGCTCATTTCGACGAATTTTCACTTTGCAAGTAAATAACTCATTTGTGTCCATCTTTGTCGCTCGCAAACGCCAACGACAACTATTGTCGACGCAGACAATCGTCAATAATGACTTGTTTGATTTCTTCACTTTGAACTCAAAGTTGCATTTCAATGTAATTCGGTGCATAGCTTCCAACAAATCTTTTATTTGTTTTAAACAGTTACTCGACGTACAAATCCTTATCATCGGGAACCACACGCGATGACAGTCCACTCAATACAACCCCCTGCACTCTTGCCCCACTCATGTCTCTGGCGGAATAATGTAATTAAATCCTCGTTTGTAAATTCATTTTCATTCTCGTTGTGAGGAACTATCAACGAAACTCTGTGCGTAACAACGAGATCACGATGAGAAACAACTATCTCGAGAATAATCACATCATCCTTACGACCTATCTCCACTATGTCCCAAAAATCATTGGCACCGTGATCCCCTCCATCCGAATCTTTGTGTGAACACCTTCGGCGATATTCTTGTTCGATAAAGTCGAGTAAAGAGGAGTCGTTAAAAAAATTATAGATTCGTTAAAAAAATTTATCTACATGATAATTTATGTCCAAATAAGATTTATCAATTAAAAACATATACTAATTTAACGAAAACGAAATTAAACATACTTAAATATACTTATTGATTTGAAGTGATATATATATAAAAAAAAAATTGTTCAGTGTTTTATCAATTTTTGAGATTTTCAAGTTGAAACGGATGAAAAATGTGAGAGTTTTTATCTATATTGGAATAAACTAATAGAGAAAAGTTAGTTGTTTTGAAATTTTAAGTGGAAAATATTTTATTTGTACTTGTTAATTAAAAGGGCAATATTATCTTTTAAATATAACAATATTTTATAATTGTATTGTTTACTTGAGGGCATCTTTATCTTTTTAACCTTCAAAAGACCATTGTGGAAATATGCAATTGTTAAAAGTTTAAAATGATAATTAGGGGGTTTGACCAAACCAATTTTAAAAGGTATGTCAATTGTGCATAGTTTTTTGTAATTATCAAACATGATATGATCTTGTTATTTGTATATCACTTTTTACCTTTTTGTTGACAGAAAAATGTATTGAGAATATGTTATTAGATGAAAAAACAACTTTTTTTTTTTGAAATTGTCAAAGAAGCTGTCAAATAAGATGTAGATCAAGCATTGTTTTTAAATTTAACAACCGACTTTTTTTTCTTAAATTCTGTTGTCCAGTGGTTGGGCCGATTTTCGATCTATCTCCATTGTGCCCCGAATATCATCGGCATTGCGATCTCCTCTATACGAATCTTTCTGGACTTCCGCGTAGGTGCGACGATGTAGAGCAACATGACATACTCGTCAATTTTGTATAAGTCAAATTCCTCTAAATGACAATTAGATGAATGAGTAATGGTATTTATGTTAAATGAACAATATTTACATTTTTACAATTTTTACTATTATTTCACAATTAAAAATACAATACTTATTTTTTTTACAATATTTACAATCATTTCACAATTAAATAAACAATTAAATATACAATATTTACAATTATTTCACAATTAAATTAACAATTAATTATACAACATTTATGGATCATAATTGAATTCATACATATCGCACGCTAATTTATTCTTCCAATTTTATATTTAGAATTGGTTGATTCTATCAACCTTATGTGCTATACTAAAAAAATCAATATACTTTATTACGAGCACGCTACAATCGCCCCTACAATTAAATAATAATGTGTTAGTTTGGTACCGTATATCTAAAAACTAAGTTTTCAAATTAAAAAAAATTATAAACAATTTTGATTGTCTCGTCGTCGGCATGTCCCCCCACGATGACTAATCTGTCCTCTACAGTCACCCATTACTTGTCTAGCCATCAAATGAACGATCACAGCCACCAGCTCTAGATTAATCTCGAGCTGACCCTGTGTCAGATAGGAATGATCGGAGTCGTATACATATATAGTGGAATCAGCAAAGACGATCTTCACGGCAAAGTAGCTATGATTCGCGACTACTGAAATGTACATATGTGTACAACCCTCCCATGACTTTTCCCTAACACTCAACTGATCTCTATGACCTACTCAAGCATATATTCGGGCACTGTGTACTCATTACCTATAGGTTGGAGCGATTGATACTCAGCGATAACGACATGTAGGAACTCGATGCTCAACTCGGTCAGGAATGTCAAACAATCTCAAATATTTTTAAGCCCGATTAAGCAACAATTCCATAGCGAGGTCGACGTGCTATATCAGGAAACACTAATAAAAAATGGAGTCATTTCATTTAATAAACAAAAAATTATGTATACATAATAAATAACAATTGCGAGATTACACTTACATCGTCGACGAGCCAAGTTCTCAAAATCACGATGTCATGAAACCACTTATAAGCGTTCAAGATCATCCTTTAAGCTATCGTGTGGCTAGCTCTGAAAAAAGAAATAGAAAAATTGTTAAAAGAAGTATAGGTGAGTTCGCGTAGCGTACTTTATTAAAATCATAAAATACTTATCCGAGCATAATTCTTCTCCACTTTGTCACGGTTCACTTTCAGGAAGAGATTGGGGTACGTCTGTCGAAGAACATAATCCTCTTCACCTCAGTCGTGAAGGAAAATACGACGTACTGTGACGAAATTTTTTGTCTCTTGAGGACTACCTGTTCTGGGACATCACAGCATACCTCTTACCCTTCGTCACGGCTGATGTCCTCTCCTCATCTGCCACACCCTCTGTCAACAAGGCCACCCCTCCATCCCGGGCACTTCATCTACCCCGGGGACCGCCACCTCCTCCGTCATCAGGGTCATCCCCTCCGTCCTCTCTTCTTTTGCCATCTCTCCGTCCCCATTGGGGCCACTCTCTCCCGCTTCATAGATAACAAAATGATTCTAATGCACCATCATCTGTCCACAATGATGTGTGACCTTGATCTTCGTCACCCTCTCCGTCAACATGTCTATCACCCCCTTGTCTACCTGCTATATCGCATTGGAACGCGTGACCTTATCTTGAAGGTCTACTATCATGGCCTCGTAGCACTACAACTTCATAACATACCCAATCTCTGTCCAGGATGGAATTAGATATCTGGTCGTCTTGAGTATGCAGAATGGCTAATTCATGCACAAAACCTTAACCTTCACCTCTGTCGACGACATCAACTCAGTTAGGACTTCAAACTGACATATTGACATTTCGACTAATTAATGATCATGTGTTGAGATTTTGAAATTACATACAATATACTTCGCAAATGTATAATACTCTCCTAAAAGTCGAGGAAAGCTGATAATTGTCTGCCAGATGGACATTCGAGGGAAGCGTGTCTCCCATCGCCTCGTAAATCGAGTACCCAAAAGGGAGACAATCTCATATGTCCAAATCTGCAATACATACAATTATTATATATTAATTTAGTATAAAAAATATTTTAACGTTGATTATGCTAAATATTTACCTATACTGTCATGAGCAATTCATAAGTATCATACTTACGCAAGGACCCCTTGGGCTTCGAATGTGATCTGGTGAAAACGTGTACGATGTCCTCAAAACAACTCCACCCCGACAAATAATTGTTAAAAGCATTGATGTCGTCAACAACTTCTAAATGAAAAATGTCGATCGAAGTCTTTTTATGATGACACCTCAGCGCGTTCTCAAGGATATAGACTAGTCACAACTTCAATTTGTCCAACATTTGGTCGCACTCCCTTATTACGCCAATCAACTGCAGTAGAAGCACCATCTACTGTCCCTGAAAATGTGTCTACATCTTATTGCTTCTTTGAGTACAGTTGTGAACTGCTTCATAGCTCATAATCTTCAGTACAGTCGGGAAAAACTCAAACATAGATAAAGTAGTGACCTTGCCCCCGAGGTTGAAGTGGAGGGCATCACCGTTGACTGGCCTAAACAGTCGACATAGTAGTGCATCAATGATCTGGCTAGAGTACTGAACTTCTCTCAACTGATGCATGGGCCACATGAGGGACTACCGTAGCATATCTCTGTATAGCTATGTCACGAGCCGAGCCTGAGACGAAAAAAAGCTTGGGCTCGACTTGAGCTTTTTTCGGCCCGAGACGAGCAGAGCAAAAGGGCTTTTTTGGGTCGAGCTTTTTTCGGCCCGAGCCGAGAAAAGGAGGCTCGGTTCGAGCCTAAGCGGGCTGGGCCGGGCCAGCTCAGGTTTTTTTTTGTTTGTAAAATCTACATTTTGTACTTTAAAAATTTTAAATTTGTACAATTTATAGTGTTATAAATTAAATAAATTATAAAAGTGAAAACCCTCTTCCTTTATTCGAGCTTGAAACCGGCTTCAATTATCGTAGGCGGAGTTCAAATT
>CAIGRB010122538.1:5651-22213 GCA_903798255.1 Fraxinus quadrangulata | reverse complement strand
GCAAGGGAGATGACATCTTCCTTAATAGAACTCACATATTTGATATTTCTCATTATTAATCAATAAAAAGTTGCCCCAGAAAATACCATCTTGGTTTTCTTTGACCAAATAATCACATCAATCTGCTTTAGATCGTGTCTTTAACTATGTATGTAATGACCCAACCCCTCTATTCCCAAGCCGTTAATTTATTACGTACTGTTCGTTTTGGAAGAGCATCTTCTATAACGGCCCAACCTTTCCATGCCCAAGCCGTTAACTCATTATGTATTGTTCACTTTGAGAGGACATTTGCGTTCTTATCCCTAACAAATTTCTGTCGTATCTTTAGAATTCGAACCAAAACTTCTGTCTTATGAGAGACTTAAGTTTAATCCTGGTACAGAGGGGCTGGGTCGTTACAATATAATCTTGTGATTTTTCAATTCTGCTCTTAGGTTTGAAGTAAGCAAATTGGTATTCTGTTTATATCCAAATATATATATCTAATTATTGTATTCATTGGCACACAAAGCGCGACAAATGGTCAATGATGTTCCATAACTTCTTTGGCTTATAAAAAATTTCAACATTGTATGTAGCGATGAAGCTATTCTTAAGTAATTTCTGCAATTGGATAATATTATCTCATAAAATCTTGATCAGTTTTTCTTACTTGGATTTTCAGGATTGTGTTTGGAAGTGTTTGGTTTTGAATGCCAAAATTTTTACTTAGAAAAAACTTATTTCATTAAACTTTTAGAGAATCCTTTTATGCCTTTCTCATATGCCTTCTTCTCCTTCTCTTTTTATAATTCATTTCTTCACTTTCCATTCTTCTGCTTTTTTCTTGTAACATCTAATGACAATTCTTGAAATCTTCTTTCAGTTTTCCAGCATTGCCTTGTGAATTTGCATCTGTCGGTGTTAGTGATTTCTTTGGCACTGTAAGTTTCTTTCATTCTTTTCTCCAATAATACAGAATATAAAGAGTACTTTTTCTAAATTGCATAATGCATACGTTAACCAGATAAAGATTTTCCTGTCTAGTTAAATCCTCTTATTTATTTGCAATAGGTTTTTTGATGTCGGCATAAGCTGTCTAATAATTAGTTCTGTTGAACTTGTTGGTATTGTGCATATGTTTGTAACTTCACGCTTCTATGAATCGATAGTTGCTTTAGGACTTAGGCGATACACTGCAAAGTTCATCATGTGTTATGTTTACATATGATTGTGAGGTTGAGACGTTGAGTTGATTAGTTGGTGTCTATTTTTTCAGGATCTTTAGTTAAATTGTTCGAGATAAATTTATCATGTTTATCGTGGCACCAGATGTTTACCTCAGGCATTGCCTGTTATTAAGAATTAGGAGGGGATTGTATGTTTTTTAAAGTGTGTGATAAAGTTATGTTCATGAGGACCATAATAAATCACCTCAAACATTTGTTTCTTGAACAAATTCTCTTTCTTTTATATCTGACGAGGAAAACAAGAAATTGGTCCATAACTAATTTGTTTCTGTAATGTTATTTGTCATATTTTATTTTTAGCTTATATATGCATTTTGTATGTGACTGAATTGTTGCCTTCTTTTCTCAGAATATGTTGGACATAAGTAAAATGGTTCACAAGTACCCAATAGATTCAAATTTAAAGCCTACTGGCTCTGAGTTTCAGTTAGGAACAATTGCTGAAGAAATTAATTACGATGAGCAAGTTTCTCCTTCACTCAACGCACAGAACTTTGACAAAATTTCACATCAGTATGTTGATCTTACATGACTTCATAACCTCTATTTCCATTGCCTTTGCTCATATAGCAGGTTGATAATCTGTTCAAAATATATATTTGGCAGGCATCCTATTTTGGTAGTAAAATTCTATGCGCCTTGGTGCTATTGGAGCAAGCGCCTGGTATTCTGAATCCTTACTAACGTTAACAGGCTTTGAATTAATTTCTCAATTTCCATTCATATTTAATTTTTATCTTTGGGTATGAATGAGTATATTGAGGAGCTGTAGATTATCTAACAGTTCTATCCCATGTTTGTTCAGAAACCTTCTTGGGCGGAAGCGGCCAAAACTATAAGAGAAAGGTCAAATCAAATCTTTCATTTTTTATGTTTTCTTGAGTGGACGTTGGACAATATCACTATGATATCATTCCATTCCAAAGCTTATGTACAACTTTGTATTCAGATATGACCCAGAAATTGATGGGCGAATTTTTATGGGAATGGTTGATTGCACTGTGGAAACGGAATTATGCATAAGGTACTTTTAGATAAAGCTTTTGCAAGCTGTACAAGTTTACTGTTTTCCAGTCTGATTCACTATATTCTAATTTTGGTACAAAGTGAAGTACTCTTTCCAAATATTTCGTGAGGGAAGATTATATTTCTTAGTACCATTGTTCATGAATTTGGATTGTGTGCAGTATAAGTTCAGGAATTTACTTGTGTTGGCCATCTTTTGATCACACAACTTATATTTTCTTCCTTCACTGATTCTTAATATTGAATGTTCAGGCATCACATAGACGGGTATCCATCTATTCGCATCTTCCGCAATGGAAGTGATATCAGGTAATTGACTTTTTTTGTTGTTCCTTAGTAAAATCTTTCTGTAATGCTTTCAGATTTGATGCGTACTTTGAGGAATGTCTGTCATCATATACTTTGCTCTATTATAGATATATGCATATAAAATGGGGCATTTGCCTGACTTAAAAGGGGCATGAGGTGAGATCAAACTGAAAATTAGCTTTATCCGAGTACCCAAACCTCCTGGGCCCAGGAAAAAAAGAGAAGAAAAGAAAAAAGATAAATTCTTGATTTATCCGAGTACCCATTAGCTGCTGGATCTGCCTTTCACATTCATGCAAAGATTTGTAGCATTTGACTGCAGTCTTCTTAGATCTCATATTTGTAGTTATATCTCTTTTCCGTCGATAATTAACATTGTATCTTGACTCCATTATATCCTAAGATTTGCCGGAAACCTGTTTGCGCACTATCGGAGGGGGTGAGTGTGTTCTTAAGGAGAGTGATAATTTGCGTGCCTCGGAGATGAATTTTTTTTCAAATGAGTTCTTTTAAGGTTTCCAACAACAATGCCTTTTACGAGTCACTATCTATATTTGTGTCTACTATGGGTATAATACCAATTTAAATGGTCCCCTTTTACAAATTCATTTTGCGTGTTTTGCCTGTAGTCAGCTTATATCTCATAATTGTAATTCAATTAACTGCTTGTATTGATGCTATGTTTGACAGAGATGAATGTGATGATAATAGTTGGCACCAATGTCATGAATCATATTATGGGAAACGAGATACAAATAGCCTAGTTAAGGTCAGTATGAGAAATTATTTTGAAAGGTATTACAAAATTATGAAATAAGGAAATAGATAGGGAGTAGGAAGTGAACATCTGTTGAATATAATTGGACCTAAATTTTTACCTTTTATAACTTATAAGACTGTGAAAGGAGTTTTATCCTTTCAGGCAATGGAGGATTTGGTTGCACCTATTTCTTTGCAGTTGCAAAAGGTTGCATCAGATAGCTTGCCTGCCAAAAACAAAGATGATGCAAAGAAGCCTGCACCTTTAACTGGAGGATGTAGAATTGAGGGTTTTATAAATGTGAATAAGGTAACTTTTATATTATCTTGAGATGTGTTCCTTCAAAGTGCAGTGTACAGACACGATCCCATCTTTTCTTAAAAAAAAAAAAGGAATTCTATACACCACCATATAATTATGTTTATGCCATGTACTTTGCAGGTCCCTGGAAATCTTGTCATATCGGCTAGTTCAGCTGCTCATTCTTTTGATGCTTCGCAATTGAACATGTCACACATTATTTCCCATTTTTCTTTTGGTAAAAAGAACTCTCGGAGGGTAATGAGAGACCTGACGCGAATGTTGCCATATTTTGGTGGAAGTGATGACTGGTCGAGGTTGGATGGCAAGTCATATATCAGTAATCCAAGTGATTCATATGCAAATATCACTGTAAGTTTCATGTCTCTTTACCCTTTTGTGGCTTATTCATATGTTAGAAATAGTGTTATAACACAACAATAATTAACGAGAATGATCTATAGACTATATCTAATAACATCAACACCTCCTCAGATCATTAATCTATTTTCCAATTGTAGCATCTGTAAAGATTTGAAAACTACACATCTCGTGATGTTCAAATTTAATTGTTTCAACTTTATTTGTCAGCTACTCCTACTGCACAAATTTTAAGAGAATTATATGAAGAGAGAGAAAGATGTATAAGACGCGGCCAAAGTTTTGTCTCTAATCTCATTAGGCATTACGGTTTTCTTATGCGGTAGAATAGGAGTGGCCATGCTAGAATATGTTATATTCATACAACAATCAAAGATGTCCTAAGCTTGCTGGCTGAATTATGACTATGTCAGTCGACATAAATTAAACCATAATCACATTCATTGTTCTTTCTGTTTCAGCATCCACCTACACTTGTAATTTTGATTGCACAGCATTAAGATATTCAAGTAAAATTAATGGACTAGTACCCTATATAAATTAGGAATGGAAAGGAGAAATGCTTAGTTTCTTAATAATATCTAAGATAGAAGTGGATAATCTCCATTTCATCTTAAGAAGTCATTCCATTTGATGAATGTTCATGCTGCTGAAATAATTAACCACTTCTTAGATTTGCTTGATTATGATCTTGTAATAAATGTGCGTATAAATTGCATATTTGCAGATCGAGCATTATCTCCAAGTTGTGAAAACCGAGGTTATGACAAGATCCCATAAATTATTCGAGGAATATGACTACACAACTCACAGTAGTTTGGTTCGCAGTCTTGATTTCCCAGTTGCGAAATTTCATTTTGAGCCATCGAAAATGAAGGTATTCATTTAAGTGCATATTTGTATGCAGTGTTGGATACGACTGCACCCTGTTTTTCTTCTTTAACAATGTCCATTCTTGCACAATCTTCCTAATCAAGTGCCAAATATGCCATGCTTGCATTACACTGTTTTTTCCAATTTGTTTCAAATCTTTTCTTTCGTAATCAGGTCTTAATCAACCAATCGAAGTCCTATTCGCGATTTATTACAAACGTGTGTGCTATAATTGGAAGTGTTGCTACGGTTTGCTCTCTTTCCCTTCTACTTCTCTTCTGCCTTTATTAAGAAATTTTCCATTGTTCCAATTTCATATTAGCCAACACAGACGACATTTTTCATTCTTTCAGGTTGTTGGGATATTTGTAATTATGTACAACACGATGAGAGCGAAAGCTTTTGACAGAGAGCCAAAATTAGTTGGTGTATAAACAAAATCAAGTTCTGTATAAATCCTGTATTTGAGATGCTGTAATAAATTAACTTGACCAGAGTGTATTTTGCTATTTAAAGTTCTACAATGGAAGTATGAGAAAAACTACTATATATTTTGGTTGTTCTTGCTTTCAGTTATTTCACTCTACAATTCTTTTGAAAATAAAAAGAAATATGAGGTCTGTTGATGGTTTGAGTAAATCATTCTTGTTGATAAGTTTTATACATCAGCCAATGGAAATAATTAGCCATTATTGTGCATACTCGAAGGTGGACACTATTGAATAGGAGGCAACAAGACTTGACCTCGGGTCTTTTGTTTGTCTCGTATCGTCGAATCACTTCATCTAAAAGTTTAAGTTAGAGGTGAGGTAAATTTATTTGTTTCAAAGATGTAAGTCCATGAACCACAAAAGCTATCAAGCAAGCATTTGAATATTTTTCTAAAGTTTTTACAAGAGCTTTATTACTTGTTATATGACACACAAGTGCAATAACCATGTATAAATTATAGTCCAAGAGAAATATACAATTTATTTTCTTTTATGCACTATAGATTATAAACAAATATGGCACTGACCAATACAAGCTTTCTATAAGACTCATTTCTCAACTGTATATAACCAATATAAACAAGAAGAAAGAATCATTAATATAAGAAAAAGAAAATACAATTTTCAATTCAACTGCACATCAAGAAACTAGAAGAAGGATTAATGAACCAAGAAAAGTTCCAATGGAGCCAATCACACTCATGTCAATAGAAGAAGCACCATTCTTCGTCGGAGACTCCTGACCGGGAGCCGGGGCGGGGTTTATCTCCACCCCGACAGGTGGAGAATCTTCAAAGGTAGGTGGTGGAGATGGTGCCGGCACCTCGGCTGATGGTGAAGGAGAAGATGAAGGCGGTACTGTTTGAATGGAACGGTAGCTTCTATCTGCCATTACAACCACTATCAGTTTTTCATTCTTGAGACAGTTTTCTGCCACTCCACTTATGAAGTAATATGGTCCTGATTGATCTAACTTGAACGCTGTGTGACCATCAGAAAATTTTGCAATGGGGGATGCTGTATTGCAATTTGTGTAGTCATCCTTAGTTACTCGTAATACAGAATCTTTATCAGCAGGATAAACAAATACTGCAATTTCCAAAAAGATTACGAAAGTAAGATGATAAAAATGTGAAGGATTAAGCCCTGGAGTCGATTATGAGAGTAGTACAAGTTAAAAAACGAAATCAGGAACAAACACTAGAAAACACACAGTTGTAACGATTCATCCTTGATGTGTGTTAGAAGATTACAATAGTAGTCTCACACCTCTATGTATGTGTGTCACAGAATATAATCCCCTAAAAAATCGTTTTTCGTCCATGGTAATGGAGAGAAGTGTATATTATAATTAGGCTCCACAAAGTCGAAGGGAAAAAAATCCAAATGCTGCTGGTCGGCGGCTTGTTAGCTGAAGGAAATATGGAGATAAAATCAATATCACTTACATAGGGTGTCACCAATCTGAAACCGGTTCATCTCTGCCCACTGACTGTAACTGGCTGCATTTGGATCATTAGGGACTGTCCAACTGCCCCTTGGACCTCCAACCCTGAATTCAAATGCATTACCTCTTTGAATCAGTAACAAAACACTAAGAACTCCTAATACATGAAGGGCATTTCCGTTTGATCTTAGAACAGTTGGAGCCATTGATGAAAGTTCAGTGGACTAAAATATTAGTCGTCGTGTCAAAATCTGAAAGATTGGATTCAAATGAAGCTACTGGGATGAAGACAATAGTGAATGGACAGAGTATTTGTAGGTGAAGTTTGTACGGCCTTTACGAATTGTGGAATTGAAGCTTTTGCTTCTTTTTGTTATTCTTCTCCTCCTTTCGGGGTTTCTTTACTTACAGTGCAAAGCATATGGGAATGTTTCAATGAGAGTCCTCGAGCTTTTTCTGGCTTTTTCAGAAAACCTTTTCCCTCAGTTTATACTTTACTTTTGATCATGTCAAGAATTTTCATGTCCTGCAATAGGGTAATGGCATCTAAAAAGAATTCAAGAGAAGCTAGTTTTCAGACAATTTGAAGCACTAGTTTGTCCAATTCTTCAGCAGCACTTCAAATTTGAAAGCAAGGAGCTGTTAAAAAAATAAAAGAATGCATGTAGTCTGCTTCAAATTTATTGGGAATAAGTCTCCGTTTCTCATTATTACTTTCATTATTGAGCACGTTGACAGAAATAAAAGATGGGTTTATATTGATGCTGACTGAAAGTTCTTAACTGAACTTTTTGGGTTCCATACTTCTCCAACCTTTTCATGTCAGATTACACATGATTCTAGTCTCTTGAGAAGAATCGAGGAACAATCAAAGACATATCATGATATAGATTGACAAAAAGATGAAAGTTCAAAAAATTCGAAATAACAACATTAGATTAGACCTGAAAGTATCAACAAACGTTAATACATGATTATAATTTATAAGTGCTACTTGTAAGGCTTATTTGGTTTTTACTTCTTAACAAATTAGGTAAAAAACTTCCCGTCCAGAGACATTTAAGTAAAATAAATATAAAATATAACTACGAAAATCATGTTAGACTAGATATGTAAGTCCAACCAAACATTATTAGTTTTACCTTTCGCATGGGATTAAGATTTAGAAATTCGACTTATAGCATGAACCAAAGATCGCAAACGATTAAACTTAATTGCCTACATTGGATGCATTCATAACTTGTGGTAGTCGCATGTAACACTAAACAAACAAGACTTGAGAAGAAAAGTAGGCTCGCAGCTTATTACAGCAAACGTTTAGATAGAGGTTTTCTACCGCTCTCCACAATTCAGAAAGTGGTGCTGGGTCAGTCAAGAAGCTCGCCAACAATAAATCCTGATGCACCATGTAATCCTGATCAAAGCTCAAATTCGCTCCATCAGAGATCCACAGTGAATCTCACCAAGAGAAAGGAGGGATAATAGCACGAGGGTGAAAGAGCCATCTTACAAAACATCGCATTTACTTGCAATGGAATGTATAAAAAGAGATACTAGTACACCCAGTGATGTTTGAAGATGGATAATCCATATAGTTCATAATAGCCTACAATGTATAAAATCCAAACGAACAGGCTCGTGTACTTTGATTTTGCAACAATCATATTATCTGCATATTCCCAGAAATATACATACACACTAGGTAAATCAACCAACGCCATCTTCATAGCAACCCACATATCATATGAACGACGGACTGCACTCAACTAAATGGAGAAAACACGCACAGGGAAGGGAATAAGAAATGAAGACAATAAATGAAGTTCACATCCCGAATGTCATTATTTCGCATATCCATTCAACATGGACAAACATCCTATTACGATAACACGACAATACTAGAACAGAGATTTACTGGAAATGAAGTGTATATATAATCATACAAGCACAAGAATACTGCAACACAAATTCAAAATAAGTTTGCATAACACCTTCAGCACTAACAAGCAATTTGATGGCTACTGAGAGAAACAGATGACACGGCTCAAAAACCATGGATTTTGATATGCTCCTTTTTCACGATCCCAGCCTGAACAAGAAAGGCTGAGACGTTCTTCCGCTGATCACCTTGAAGTTGAATAACCTGGCCTAGTTCTGGGTCCTGAACAACAGTACCATTGCAGCAAAACTCTTTCTTAAGGTCCTTGAGTATTTTATTATAGCTGAATTCCTTCTTCAAACCCTGCACAGTAGTCAGGCTCTTCCTACCATTCCGCTGCTGTACGCGAATGTGGACATAGTCTTTTGTCCCAGCATCAGAATTCTCAGCATTTGCATCAGCAAAAGGATCTTCGTCGACAAAAAAAATAAAAATAAATAATAAATAAATACCCCAAATTAGCCATTTGCAAGCAAGAAGGAAGTAATTCCATTCTACACTCCTGACATCTAAAAAGGCCATTGGCCCAATAGGGAGTACTACATGTACTTGTATACTATCACAACTTCTATCTTGTATTCTCATTGCGCAAGCTTAACATGCAAATGTTTTGTTTGAGCCCCATTTTTTGCCCAAAATGGATTTTGTAATAATATTTTGTTGGAGAATGTGTGAATAAAAAATAAGGAAAAATTTTGGATTTCGTGTAATATTATTTTATTAAAGAATGTGGTTGATAATAAGAGAGAGAAAAATGTATTTTGGAAATAATGGGGACAAAACAAGGGCTTATACATCAGGTAGGATTCAAAATGAGAAGACCAGATAATTATTCTAGGAAACAAAGGGAATAAAAGAACAGCAACCCAAAAGCATTAGGAGTCTGGCTATCAATAAAGAAATCTTTTTCAGATAAAACAAAGCAGCATACCAAATGCAGTTGGAGTTTGGATGTCGAAATCAGACATGAAAGTTGGCTGTTGTAGCAAACACTGTGTAACCCTTAAACTAGCTGTATATGCTCAGACCTGGATAAAGAAACAAAAATTAATAATTATCAATGATCAGTACACATCAGATTGTATAGACATAGACAAAAGCAAATTTGCCTATCTACATTTTAAGGCCTTGATGAAAGGAGAAGGAAAAATCTGAAAAACAATGAAAAATGAAATCGTAAAATGGTCAGCACGAAAAATCCAATTCTAACTTGGGTAGAAAAGCATAATTGCCACAATCTTCTCTCATTTCTTAATTTAAGTGCATGTTCCACAAAATGTTGCTAGAACTATAGCATTAAATTCAGGTCAAGATATAATGAAGCATGCTTCAAAACTGAAGGTGAAGAACACCTGCTAAATTGTCATTAGATAGAGGACAAGTCCAGATGGTCCCAACATTCTTCAAATTAAAAAAAAAAAAAAATGCAAAAAGGGAACAAATGATCAACATTTGCCTATATATCAGGTTTTCCAAAGTTTCCTAATTACACTCCCTTAACGAGGCACAAAGTTAAATGTAGACAATTCCAGTAAGTTCCTGACTTCCTACACCAACAATCACTAAATAACTACAGTAAATCTCACTTTCAGATCTGATATGAGAAGAAAAATTAAGTTATATCACAGATAACTCGTCTATAAGATTGGCATTTACAAGAAACGCAGATCTTAATGGAGGTGCGACTGCAATTCTCTAATGCAACCAATGAACATCACAAATTTTACTGGTATGCACAAATTATACCCACCCCACCACTCAACAACCAAACTAAATGCTTTATCCACTCTCAATCACTAAATTTTGACATTATAATTAATAGTTCACAAAATTAACAAACTAAGACAATATTCAATAGCTAGAGTTGAAAGGTGCAGTGGTTCTTCGTTTAATAATAAGAAGGAAAATATATCATCATTCCAGTCATGATTTAAAAAAATACAGAAATTATAACACCTGTAGAATTCAGCATGAAATTCCATAAATATATAACAAACCGGCCTCCTATATTGTTCAGTATTAACAATTCTGAAAGCTTAACGATAAACTAAGTTTTAAGAGAAAATGATCCCCCAAGGTTATACCATAATGACAAAAGAGTTTACCAAGGGACCAAGACTTCCAGTAAAAAAAAAAAAGGAACCGTAACTACACCTTGATCAGGAAAGCACAAACAAAAGAAAATTCAGTACTTTATAGTATGAATAACAATTCAATCAACAAAAAAAAAATCAAATTTATAGAATTAAGCCCAAGGAATTTATCAAAAATTAAGACCATCATCATCTAAAAGATCAAAAATTTGAGGAACCTAAAAACACACCCCGATCTATTCGAACAAATAAAAACAGAAAATCCAATTCTTTATAGCATGCAGAACTCATAAACAAATAAGCAAATTAACAACATTAATCGCAAACAAACAATCAAGATGAATAAAAGAAAGTCAAAAAGGATAAACCAACACCATCAGATAAAACAATCGTGCAACTCTAATCGAAGCGGATCTGAAAGGGTCCTCGAATTAAAAAGAGAAACTGGGTTCTAGCACTTACTTGATCCGAAGACTAGGGTTTGGCGAGAAATTGAGGTCTGCAATTAAAGAACCGAACCCCAAATTCGGAGAAGCCCGAGCAGTGAATGACAGAAGTCAGTGCTTGGGTAGAAGAAAAAGACCCCCCGCGTTCAAATCGAGGTTATAAAGAATCGAGATTAAGGTTTGTGGATTGTCAACAATTGGGGAGGGCACGTGGCGATGATCCAGAGCGGGTGCACGTCTGATTTAGTAATTACGGGAGTAGACAATAGATACTCTGCGTATTTTTTACGAAAAAGCGCCCACTGCCCAGCACGCGGTTAAATGGTTACGGCCATTGCGAAGAGTGTGGATATGGATGGGATCAAAATATTTTGCTTTTTAAACGGTTTTTATTATTATTATTATTATTTATTTTTTTGCAATAATAAATTATCAAATGGATCGGTTTTTCATGAATCGTGGTGCTTAATTAACACGACATGCCTATACGACAGACCAACCTACGTATAGGTTGAATTTACACTATTCTTACTCGTTTTTTCTTGTGAGGAAGATAAAACTTTATGTTTGAAGGCAATTTAAATTAAAATTAAAATCAATAATTAATTCAACTATATATTTTATGTAATTCATAACTTTTCAATTACATATTTTATCGACTATAATCAAAATCTACTAAAAATTTGATTTTAATCACCATTAAATAGAAATAAAATATTTTCTTCGATATCAATTTTTCATTTTAATGACGAAGAAGGAAGATAAGATACTTCCACTTTATGAATCACGGTGCATAATTAACCGGTCATACAAATAGACGTAGGTTAAGTCCGTACGAGTTTGATAAGTTTTTCCTTCTTAAAATGCAAGAGGCAGTCGTCTTCTCATGAGAAAATGTCTTTAATTGTATAATTCAAACCATACAAATAAAATACTTTTTCACACATTGAAAATAGTCATCTTGGGATAATGTCACTAGGTCGATTTTGACAAGTAAATCACAATCTTATAATATAATTAACCAATTTTTTTTATTTTATTGCATACGGTGTATATTTCATTGGGATGAGATAATTTTTTAATTTTTTTAAACGAAGTATATCTTTCAGTTTACATAAGACCAAAAATCCAGCAAGAAACTGATACATTATTACATGGCTGTTCCAGTTCTGTCTATTGCAATATGAATGCATGGCGATTCAAAAGCAAGCATAAAGATCTTCTCACGATCTTTAGTCCCACAAGTCTCATCCGGCTTGCCTAGAAATTTACCAATGAACAAGATAAGCAGAATCAACAATGAATCACTTCAATAAATTTTGCACCATCATTCAGAGAAACCATAGGGAAATTTAGGCTGTTTAGCTGTGGCTCGGCAATACTACTTTCAAGTCTCTGACTTGCTAAATTTGTGCCTGTATTTGAACCTCTCCATAGGTATTTAAATCATAAACCGGCAAAAGATTCACCATCACAAGAATCAGCTTGGCAGTCCCCTATTGGATATGAGCATTTACGATGAAACACCACCGCGAAAGTAAAACAAAATGAAAACAAATTCAAGACATAAGAAAGAAAACTGAACTTTATTTATGAATGGGAAATCCCATCAATGTTGAAACCAGACAGACACAAGCAACACTTTAACAAAGAAAAATGGCATACTTAGACAACGACGACTTCACAGAGACGAAACAAAGGAAACAAGACTTCAATAGAAAGACACCATCATAGGTAAACGACCCACATAACATTCAGAGGCCACCACGGAGACGGAGGACAAGGTGAAGGGTAGACTCCTTCTGGATGTTGTAGTCTGCAAGAGTCCTTCCATCCTCCAGCTGCTTTCCAGCAAAGATCAACCTTTGCTGGTCCGGAGGAATACCCTCCTTGTCCTGAATTTTGGCTTTGACGTTGTCAATTGTATCGGAGCTTTCCACCTCCAATGTGATGGTTTTTCCAGTAAGAGTCTTCACAAATATCTGCATACCTCCCCTCAACCTCAGGACCAAGTGCAGAGTTGACTCCTTCTGAATGTTATAGTCTGCCAATGTTCGGCCGTCCTCAAGCTGCTTACCAGCGAAGATCAGCCTCTGCTGGTCTGGTGGGATACCCTCCTTGTCCTGGATTTTAGCCTTAACGTTATCAATAGTATCGGAGCTCTCAACTTCAAGGGTAATTGTCTTCCCAGTAAGGGTCTTGACAAAAATCTGCATACCACCACGAAGCCTCAACACCAAGTGGAGAGTGGATTCCTTTTGAATATTATAGTCGGCCAAAGTACGGCCATCCTCAAGCTGTTTACCAGCGAAGATAAGCCTCTGTTGGTCTGGTGGGATGCCCTCCTTGTCTTGGATTTTTGCCTTAACATTATCAATTGTGTCGGAGCTTTCAACCTCAAGGGTAATAGTTTTCCCAGTGAGTGTCTTAACAAAAATTTGCATTCCACCCCTCAGCCTGAGCACCAAGTGGAGTGTGCTCTCCTTCTGGATGTTGTAATCGGCAAGGGTGCGGCCATCCTCAAGCTGTTTACCAGCGAAGATGAGCCTCTGTTGATCTGGTGGGATGCCCTCCTTATCTTGGATCTTGGCCTTCACATTATCAATGGTGTCGGAGCTTTCCACCTCAAGGGTAATGGTTTTTCCAGTGAGGGTCTTGACGAAAATCTGCATTCCACCCCTCAGCCTGAGCACTAAGTGGAGAGTGCTCTCCTTCTGGATGTTGTAATCAGCGAGAGTACGGCCATCCTCAAGCTGTTTACCAGCGAAGATGAGCCTCTGCTGGTCTGGTGGGATGCCCTCCTTATCTTGGATCTTGGCCTTCACATTATCAATGGTGTCTGAGCTTTCCACCTCCAGCGTGATAGTCTTCCCGGTGAGGGTCTTCACAAAGATCTGCATTCCTCCACGGAGACGGAGGACCAAGTGGAGGGTTGACTCCTTTTGAATGTTGTAGTCAGCAAGGGTACGCCCGTCCTCAAGCTGTTTACCGGCAAAGATGAGCCTCTGCTGGTCTGGAGGGATCCCTTCCTTATCTTGGATCTTAGCCTTTACATTATCGATGGTGTCGGAGCTTTCCACCTCAAGGGTGATGGTCTTGCCGGTTAGGGTTTTAACGAAGATCTGCATCTGCAAGATTGAACAACAGAACCAATCAGATAACGAGTGACTAAATTCATCAGAAATGTATGAAATAAATTCAATCAACCAAAAAAAAAACTAGTTAAACAATCAAATCGTAGTTACACATGCATCAATGAATATATCGGAGAAGAATTAACAAAATACATAAAGACCAAAGAATTTGACCAAGAAACTCATCCAAGGAAGAAAAAATTATTCCACGAATTAGATAACCGAATGAGATTAGTCAAAAGAGATTTATAATTCTAATCGAAACCTAAGAACCCGTAAACTCCAAATGTTACAATTATTCGAAGAGATCAATGAAAACCTAATATAAAATAGATTTGCAGGATCAGCTAAAAAATCGATAGATTAATAAATCACAGATCGGGAAAAACAAGAAAAAAATAAAATTGAAAAATTATTAAACCAAAAGCAGATTTAGATGGATAACCTATGGATCTGCAGGATTCATTAAAAAAATCATTTTTTACAATCATAGACAATAGAAGAACCCCAAATAACATCAAATTCAACAAAAAAACGTAAATTTTGATCAATAACCTATAGATCTGCAGCATCAATAAAAAATCGATTCACTTCCCAATAACAGATCCAAAAAATATCCAAAATCTAAAATCAACAAATATCAAAGACAGACCTTGATCCACAACTTATAAAGGAAATTTAATTATAACAAACATTAAACAAATACCTTGAATTAGAGAAAGAGATTGGAATAAGAACTTTGATGAGAATCAATGAAAGAAGAGAACTTTATCTGATTATGAACGAGAAGGTAAGAAGAGAAATGCATGCTTATAAAAGACGAGGTGACCATCTCACGACAAAACTGCCTTCACCTATTAGCCATTTGCATAATGACACGTGTTATTGATGAGCTGTACCGCAACGAACCTTCACGGCAAAGGATCCATCCTTGATTGGTATTAGGAGCCGTGCAACACACCCACACACACTTTTCAGCGAGTGAAGAACACGTTCTTCAAAATTATAGACTTCCTGTTTTTTTTTCTCTCTTTTTCTTTTTCCTATTTATTTATTAAATACTCCCTAATCAAATATGCAAAGTGCGTGAAGTTACGAGGGACCAACTTCTGACGCAATGGATGACGTTATACATCTTGGTGGGCTGCGGTTTGGGCTTGACCAAGAATTTATTATGAAAATATATATATATATTAAAAGCACTTTGGAGGAAAAGAGGAGATTGTAGACTAGTCTCGACCATGCACGAGACCTCTATTTTGGCAGGTTTGGGAAGGTTGCTGTCCGTTTGATTAGTTTAAATTTTATAAAAAATATCTCAATAAAAAAATTTAATTTTTACTTTAACTATTTAGTAGAAATTAAAAAGGAGTTCGAATTTTAAAGTACAATTAATTTTTTTTTTTATCAATTTCATGAAAAATATATTTTATGGGGTACTTAAATTTTTATTTTATTTAGACTAAATTAGTTAATTTATTAATTTGTTTAGAAAAAATTAAAAAAATTTAATTAATTCAATATAAAAAATTAACAAATTTATTTAAATTTGATTCTTATTCGGTTATCCGATTCTGGGTTTAGAATTGAGAACCGAACCGAACATGTCGGTACTCGATTCAGATACCCGTTCGAGTATTTAACTTATGAAGAACTGCTCGGTTCAGTTCGGTTCAGGTCCGATTTCTGTCGAATTCAGTTCGAGAGTTTCGTCCAACCCTACCCTAATCTCTTGTTTGGGCTCCATTTTATTCAAAATGCATTTCTCTATCTCTTTCTCTTCTTTTCAATCATACATTTTCAATAAAGTAATATTTCATGTAAATCCAAAACTTTCTAATTTTTTTTTTAACCACACTTTTTTTTAAATCATTATTTTAAAATGTCTTTCTCAACCCAAACAAGGGCCAAGTGTATTCGACTTCAATGACTTTTATAGATTAAAATGTTATATTATCTCTTATTTGGTCTCAATTATTTTCAAAAAGTATTTTTCTCTTATTTTCAACCACGCATTTTTCAATAAAATAGTATGACACGCAAATCTAATTTTTTTGCCTTATTTTTTAATCACACATTTGCTATCAAAATACTATTTCAAAATACATTTTAGACAAAAAAAAAAAAAAAA
>CAIGRB010122527.1:0-38311 GCA_903798255.1 Fraxinus quadrangulata | reverse complement strand
ATAATTTTGGATTCATTTAGTCACATTAGCTTAAATTGTATTTTAGTCATAGTTTAGTCATAAAATCCAAATAACCAACCATTTTGAGTTTAATAGATTCGATTAAGGTCTTGATAATAGCAATCACATCAAATCAATTCTCGTGGGACGATACTAGAAATTTTACAATTTTCACTTTATTACTTGTTAACGAACCGTGTACTTACGGTGATTTACAAAGCGAACATATTTTCGTACTACATTTAACTTCAATTAATAATTTGAAATCGTAAAAAATAAATAAATAAATCTATCTAAAAGAAAGGTCTCATTGAGCTTATGCTTTCTACCTATTCAGAGGGCTGGAAATAAAATCCACTTTTTATATTATTTTCATATTATTAGAAGCAATCTTCAGTGACACTCAGGGCTCCTCGCATCAACCTCCACTACAATAGAATCCAACAACGAAATACTCTCATACCTTTCTTGATTTGATAAACCAAATCAGCCATTTCCGACTTCTTAAAATCTAATTTAAAAATAGATTTTTTTGGAATAGATTTTTGGTGGAGATTTTTTTAGAATAATTTTTTGTGAAAAATGACCTGTTTGGTGGAGTTTTTTATAATAGGTTTTTGTGAAAAATTTCTTTTTCGAGGAATGTGGTGAAAAAGTAGAAAAGGTTATGGATTCATGTGTAAAATTATTTTAGGATACCATTATTTTCATCCACAATTTTTATATATCTATTCTGCTCTAAGTTCATCCCTATTAAAATTTTAAATTTTATAAAAAAGTACTATATTCATTCACGTTTATTCCAATACTAATCTTATTAAATTTGTTCATTTAAACACTATATATCTATGTTACTTTTATAGATTCATCACACTCTAAATCTATCTCTCTTATAATTTTAAAAATTATTAAATTTATCTCCAATGCTTCAACCTTGTTTTAATTACTCGAATATCCCCATTAAAAAGTAATATATTCATTTCTTTATTTCTTCCCTACCTCTTTTAGCAATCATCTTTTAGCAATCAAGAAAATTCAGATTGAAAATCCAAAATCCATAATTGAGTAGGTCCCAAATCAAACTCCAAATTCAAAAAATTAAATGGTGAACGATACTCAACATATTGGAAAATAAATACTACTTTTATTTTCTGTCTTCAAGAATCAGATCATAAAATCAATTTTTCTTGCAATATCTTTCAAGCAGAGTCGTCACATTTTTTTGAGTTCTACTGGGTCTATTTCTGTCCTTGAAGTAATAGAAATATTTAGAGGCTGCTCTTTTTGTGTTTCAATTTTGAATATATTTTGGTTTTGTATTTTGAGTGTCTATTTTGAGATTGTTGAAACTGTATTCTTTTTAACATTTTGAAAAATTGTTTTGAAAACAACCAAAACGCGTTTTGAAAAGTTTGACTCGATTATAATTGAAAACACCAAATATAGGGTTTTCTTTGTAATTTTTAACTTGTTTTTAAAAACGCGTTTTCGAAAATAGAAAAGAGAACGTGTTTTTACTGTTTTGAAAAATCGAAAATAGAAAACTGTTTGAAAATGATAAAGAGAACATGCCCTTAATTTTTCTTCTTCTCTGGTTCAAAGTAGGGCTTTCAATATTCTATTTATTGATTTATTTCAGTAGTGCCATTGAAAATATGTTGAATGTACAAGAAGAATGGGGTAATATTCAGATTTGAAGAAATTTACATGCATTGGAAACTTTCTTACATCAAAAAACATATAAAGAGAGTTTTGATATTGAATTTCTCAAAAATAAAAGGTTTCCAGTTAAAAGGTTTACGAGTTAAAGGGTACCAACAACCCTTTTTTATGTTAAGTTTGGGGCCAACTAAACTTATTCAAATTGTGTTATGAATTTTGACAAAGTTTTACTGTAGTTTTCAACCAGTCCCAACTCTGCCTGGATAGACTAATAAGAACTGCCAGGAAACAACAAACACCTAATGTCTGAACATGATTAAAAATAATAAAATACTAATGTAATGTTGAATGATATAGAAAGTAATTAATTTTACCAGAATAGTTGTTAATTTCCATTAGAATGTGGGGATAGTTGTGTTTATGCATTTCTGTATGACGATTTCTATATGTGATGTAAAATATAACTTAATAGTGCAAAAAAAAAAAAAGGTTTGGGACGCAACTGCAACTATTCCTAAATATTAGTGGATGAATTTAAAATGATATTTATTTAATATTATTCTTATCTATTTAAGTAAACTTATATAAGGTTAAAAAATTTAATATATGAATTTTTTAAAGGGTTTTATATTGACAATACAGTTTTTATTTGTTGCACTACATTTTATTGCACTTATATTCCTCAATCTTCGTTCGTCATTTACATTCCTAGCTTTTTTAATCGTATTCTTATCTTCAACCTCCTATTAATTAGCATATATCGCCATTGATGATGATTTTTATCAAAATATTTTGTTCCCATGGTTTGAAAAGAGAAAAAATATTTTTTATACCACTTTTGTATTTATTTATTTTTTTAAAATATGATGAAGAGTAAGTCATTTTACGCCCTTCAATGGAGTTTTTGGATAGGAACTGCTATCAGATAGAAGATGTGTTAACTAATGAAAAATTGAGGATGAGAATGACACAAAAACCATTAAGGATATATATGCTATTAATTATCTTTTTTTTTAAAAAAGTAAATGGATATATAAAAATTGTAAATGGAAATAGCGGTATCCATTATATTATTGAAAGAATACGTGATTCAAAATGAATTTTGTAAAAACAGGGTCAAACAAGAGCGTAATTTATGCATCACTTACTTCATTCTGGTTGGGTTGGTGTAACCAAAGCATGGGAATCGTTGTTTACTTGCTTGATCTAACTTTTTTCTAGTTTAGGTAAAAAACTGCTTGCTCAAAAAGGAATGCCAAAGGCGTATTTGATAACGAAAATGAAGAACAAATGGCTCAGTCCAATTTAAAGATCACAAAATCTCTTTTGAGGCCCAATAACTGAAAACATGTAAAGGCTTGTCTGCATCTAGAAAAGGTAAGAATGTGTAGGGGTGTTTTAAAGATCACAAATTTAAAGATTTTTTAATTTTCTAATACGCCCTTATTTAATGTGCCTTGTTATCAACAAACAGAAACTAATCTTATTTAAACAATTATTTAATGTAGGGGTGTTTTAAGAAATGTAAGAGAAATTATATTTTCAACTAAATTAATTACGTTTTCTTGATATGTGTAAAAATGGAAACAAGTTTATCTTCCTAGGACTTACTAAGTGCATTTCATTATAACAAATATTTATGTTTCTGGATACTCAAAATGAGCTGAACATTGAAAACCTTGATTAATTGTTTTTGTTCGAATTTAATATTGTTTTTAATAAATGCGATTTAAAGATTTTAATAGGTGTGAATTGGAAAAGTTTTCAATTGTTAGGATAACTAGTTGCAACTTTTCAAATGCAAATGGTGCATATTGAAGAGTCATATTTTTTCTTGTTGAGTATGACTATTCAAACAGGTGTGTAGTGAAAAATAGTGAACCTTGGTAAATGGTGTGATTGACCGACGATCATATCTTAATCCGAAAAGATATGATCTAATGATCCAATTAATTTATGCTAAAAGATGCACCTATTTAAAAGATACATTGAAGTCGAATCAATTCATTCCCTTTTTTTCACTTCAAACCAATTACAAACAATTGATTTCTAATGCATTCCTTCTTCAAATTTTGTCAAAATAATTTTCAGATAATTTTTGATCATGTTCATTATTTTTCGGTCTACAAAAGTACCGTTAAAGTTGGTTTGACCGAAAAAATAATATTATAATTTATTAATTTTGGAAGAAGTGTTGTATATTGAAAATAGGCATTAGTTTGATCTCGAAATCTGCATTAAGGAAATTTGCAACCGGATATCTCACATCGTTTTATTTCCTTCTAATTTCTATAATATGTGATCGAATCATAAATATTGATTTGCATTTCGTTTGGCCACGTGGATTTGATATAAAAAAATATGACTAATATTTATTATGTTTGCCTAAATTTGTAATGATAAATGCATATCATTAGTTCTTTTAAAGCAATTTTTTTTTTTTTGTTACTTCTAACTATATATTCTATACAAGTGAAAGGTTATGATTTTTCAAGAAATGAATTCACTAAAATGGTGCCTATTCATTGTAATTCATTAAAAATGTTGGCTTTTCATACCAAATGTCAAACTGATACTTCTATATGAGATAAATAGATATATTAATTAAAGTCTATGAGAAATTCTACAAGAGATTTTCAGTGGCTTTCCAAGAATAAAGAAATGGCTTCAAGGTGATAGAATTCTAAACATTCTTTCTTAATTGACATATAATTTGGTTGAAAGTTTGAACATGAAAGTGTGTGTCGTTTTGTCTTTGTCTCCAATGGCATGTTTTGACAATGTCTGTCAATTGAAAAGTCTGCAGTATTGCAAGAATCGTTCCAATGTGTTCTTTTAATCACTCCTATACAGAATCCAAAACCATGGAATATGCAGCTAGTGGCTGCTTAGAGTCTTTTCAAACTCAAGACATAAAATTAAACCATGTTATAGAGCTTTCAAATCCCAGACTTGGTCTCTCCATCTTCATCTTAGTTAAAAAGGCCACCAATCAAGCTTGAGCACATAAGATTTTAGCTCATATTAGATGGCGACAATGGTTCATGTTAAATCACATGGAGTGCTTATGGGTGAAACTGCTTGTTGTATAGTTACCAAATTGTTGGGATATGGCAAAATTCTCTTTGGGGAATAGATGGTGCGGCCCACAGTTGGCGTTGGCACCGACTATCCGTTGGGATGATGATTATAAAATGAAATTGATTTGTAAAGAATAGGAATTGTGGGCTGCAGATAGTTTGTTCTTCTTTGCAAAACAATTGTTCTTCGTTATTTTAATTTTGTGTCTATTCATCATCATGTAAGTTGATAGGATGGATTTTATTTTTATTTTTTTTCTAAATGGAAAAAAGTGACTTTCCGTTTTTATTTTGTGAGTTGGCAACCTCAATATGAAAGTGTACGGGCTCTCCTGGCCATTTTATATGTTAACTAGATGTGGAATAAAAGTATTTATCCCATAGATGGACATAATTAACGATATGATCAAAATTTATATAGTTGATGAATATCGTGTCGATAAACTAAATCTTACCCAGAATTCTTGAAGTAGAATTGTAGTTTGCACAATATCCTCAATCAAAACATTGAGATATTTGAACAATATTTAAAATGATAAACTGCAATATAGTGAATATCTTATTAAACTTTAAAAATGCATACAATGTTAAAAATTGGATATTTAATAAAAGAATTCAAAATCTATTAATAAATATGTTTTATTATTGAGAATGAACTTGCTTCGCGAAAACCATCCAAACAACTTGTGCACTAGAATATAAAATTGGAGCATTAAATAAAACTAGAAGGAAACATGATGGCTTCAAATTTATTTGAAAGATTTCTATCAATGTATACTTGTTATATGATATAATCGAGATAGCTAGACATAAATGGAATGACTCAAAATAACGTGTATAACAATAAATCTTGACATCTACACCATAGACATAATACCATTTTACAGTTGCTTTCATATGGAAGAATACCGATTATTTTAACAAAAAATAACTTAACTGGTCTATTTATTAAATAATTATCTAAAGAGTAAATAAACTGCATATCAAAGGAAATGTGTGTAAAATCTTATGTCTTATGGGTCAACATAATGGAAATCTAACTTCGAGAGTAGAGATCCCACATACTAAGTTCAATATGAAAAGTAGTTATGAGTGACCGATGAGAAGAATTCCAGAGTTTTAACTCCTTCCTATTTATATAATGTAAATAAGTGTTGCTTACAAAATATTATTGATGTTAAGTTATACTTTAATGGTGAATATATCCTATAAAGAATACAAGTAGAATATTTTAGGATACTCTTTATAAAACATCATTTATGTGAGTGCGAACCTCTCAACGAACTTTCGAAACTTAAGAAGTTTTATAATCGAAATAATGGAAGCAATAGAAAATCAAAGTTTGATATTAAAGATAATATATTTGATATATTATCTAGGCTTGTAATAACGACAACAACTCAAACGTCATGTTAATTAATTAGTCAAGTGGGTTCAATAGATTCTTACTAAATAAGATTCAAAGATAAAGCAACATATTCTGATGTGTTATCTCTCATATATAGTACTCTTCTTCGTCTTCTTTGTTTGAAGTCGTCTTCTTCTATTCATGTATGAGATTATTGAAATTTAATGAATTATGTATTTTTAATGATTCTAATAGATGTAATTATGATTTTTCGTGACTATTCAAAGAGGTTCATAATGAAAAGTCATGAACCTTGGTAAATGTTGCAATCACAACCATTGACCATATCCAAATCTGAAAAGGTGTGATCAAATTATCCAGATTAATTTATACAAAAAATGTGTATCTATTTAGAAAATACATATTGAATCTATAAAATGAATCTATTTTGTTCTATTTAATTTCTTCCCGCTAAATCAATTCCAATCAATTAATTTCTAAATTTCTTTCTTACTCAAATTCCGTCAAAATAATTTTCAAATTATCTTCGAGTTTCAGGTTCGATATCTTTTGGCATTGAAAAGTACGTTCAAAGTTGGTTCCCCCAACAAAATTATTATTGTGCTATGTTAATTTGGAAGATAGACGTTTGTTTGAAAGATAAACATTTGTTTGATGTTGTTAGCACTAATGTAGAGGCAAAATATATCTCAGTGATTTGCAATCGCATACATCATTTAATTTCAGTTTCTCCTAATTTCTGCATTTCCTACGTCTATTTGTGCATATTTTTATGTGCATATCTTGATTTCGTTAAATTTAAAGTCCATTCACGCAAAATATATCTTGGTGATTTGCAATCACATACATCATTGAATTTCAGTTTCTCCTAATTTCTGCATTTCCTACGTTTCAATAAGTTGCTATTTGTGCATATTTTTATGTGTGTATCTTGATTTCGATAAATTTAAAGTCCATTCAGTGTTTTACACAAGTACGTCGCAAGTCGTGATTTTATTTTATTCGCACGTAATCGTTTTTTATTTAAAAAGACAATTATGTACCAATTTTTCAACAGTTTTAAGCAAAACTTTAAATACACTACTTGTTTGTCATGGAAATACTCATTCAATGTAGTACAATTATTATTATATACGATAAGAAATTCCAAAAAAAAAAAACTACTTGCATTATTAATTTAAATTTACTGGACAGAAGCTGGAAATTGACCAAATAGTAAAAGTTGTGCTGACCTTAAGAAGAATTCAAACTCAAATATGGAGATTTCTGTTACACTGTAAAATAACACTGTACATACAAATAGTTATATTTTACTGTGCGTACGAAATTAATAGTATGTTTGAGTCCATTCTTTTCCAAAAAGTGCATTTTGCAATAATGTTACGATGAACAATTTATGGTTAAAAATAAGATAAAATTTTAGATTTACGTGAAATATTATTTTATTAAAAAATATGTAGTTGAAATGAGATTAAATTACTATTCAAGATGAATTTCGATGAAAAATTGGGAATCAAACGTTGGCTAAATATTTAAGGGCATAGTCGGTGCAAGAGGGAGACAAAAGGCATGTAGTTGTAATTAAGGAAGGTAGATTACAAGGTGTAAGAAATGTTCTTGATACGTTGTTTTCCAACCCCACCCACCCCGCACCCAAACCTTGTAGGAAACTGTGCATGGCCAAACTCCAAGAAATAATAAAATGGAATAGTCAAGGCAGAAAGATTTCATTTTAGAGAGAGAGAGAGAGAGAGAGGGACGGAGGGGAAAGGAATAGTTGATTCAGAAAGGCAATTATGCTACGGTTCGATATAATATCACATAAAATTTTATCATTAAACTATTAAAAATATAGTCAACTTTTTTTTATCTAATCATCTGTTGTCACTTATACTTCTGTTACTGTATCTGTCAAAATCCTTTAGAAAAGTGACACAATCCTTCGGAAAGATTACATTCTTAGAGAGAAGGGGTTTTTTTTGAGGTGTGGGGTGAAGGGCATAGTGTTGGCACTGTCCAATAAATATAGAGAGGGGGGCATTTAGCATATAATTGAAGAGGGATGTGTGTGTATATATTGAAGAGGGAAGTGTGTCTCTGTGCAGATGGGTCAGAGGGACAACCCGAAATAAATGCTACTTTTCGTTTTCGTAAGGCGTGCGTCTGTCGGGATATCCCCTTACCTTTAAAACCGTCCCTCTCAATTCATGTCACACACAATACACGCACTCTTTCCTCTCAATTCACATCCAATTATTCAACCTAACTTTCAAACCCTACTATTGTCTTTTTTTAAATCTTCCTTGCAATAACTATTCACATGATTTCTGACCTTTCCTTCGACCTTCACCCAAAACGGCTATATGCCTGACCACACCAATGTGGTGGTCACTGCAATGTTTTGGTTTATTTTATATAAAATTAACATAATTAATTTATTAGTCACAGTAGACATGAAATATACTATTTTCCACTAATGTGACAACGTTGTCTCTCATAATTGACGTGGCAATGTCACATCAGCAATAGACATGATAACTTTCTACTGATTGTGGACAAAAGACTAGTTCTAATAAAATTAGATGGGTAAAACAATGTATCTCGACTCAATAAAAAAATTCTTAAGTTTGAGTTAATTGTTTAAAAAAATATTAAATTTCGGTCGACATCACGAGAATCTCACTAAATTTCAACATGTTTGAGAAATGCTACTGAAGTTTGTCAAAATGTTATTCATTCATCACTCGTTAAGATTTCGTTAGTTGACCGTTATATAACTGTCTACATGGTAACGAATTTCATACATGGCACAAATTGCCATTTAATTCTCGAACCAGTTATGGATTCAGAGCAATTTGACAAAATTATTATTCTTTTAACAATATTTTAAAGTTCAGTTTGGTTGCAATCCAAATTAGGTTTTCTTTTTTTGAAATATCGAGCCGATATTCGCGATTAAATTTTCAAAAAATGATTGACGTCTAATTTTTATTTATTTTTTAATTCAGAAGACTTTATTATTTATTTGAAGTATATTTAACGAATAATTTTTTTATTATTTTTGAATTAGTTAAAATTCAATATTAAGTATAATGTCACGAAAATAGGTCAACTGGTCAAGATTGAGGTTGCAATGGCCTCCTTTTTTCAGTATAAATAAAATATATTGTGATCTTCTTCTTCATTATCACAAAAGTATATATAAATATTGCATTCAGAGGCAACTTAAACAACTTGGGAGGCTTAGACAAAAGAGGGCTTTTTCAAGAATAACAATAAAAAAATTTAATGGACAGAATTATCATCGACATAATCACTAGTGATACTTGACAGAATACGAATAATTGTCGGTGATTCATAAGAAATTACTAATGAGGATTATCGTCAGTAATTATTACTACACTTCCGTAAGCAATTATCGAAAACAATATTGTCAGTGAGGTCATTGACAATAACCAACTTCGCTAATTTTTTATTTTTTTTTGAATACTTATCGATGGTTATTGTTCCAATATAACTAAGCTTTGGATCGTGTCATGAAAACCTCAGTAAACTTTAAAATATTGTTGAAATATTAATTTTTAAAATACACTCAATTAATCATTAATTAGTTGGGTGAATTGGATATATTTCCGCCGTATGTGAATTCCGTGTAGATAGTCCAAGTCAATGAATGAAATCGAAAGAGTGATGGGTGAAGAGCATTTTTCAGAACGTTTGATGATGTTTTTCAGCAACATTTTATAGTTTAGTGAGGTTCTGATGACGCGATCCTAAATTTAGCTATTTTTGAACAATTAACGTGTCAAAGTCTTCAAGTTCTTGCTCATTTATTTTATTGGATTAAACTTCAGCGATTATTGAACATATCACAATTCTAGTAATATATTAGTTATGATGGAAATGAAATTTAGAGAACATTGAGAAGATTTACCTATATTATTTCTGTTGGGAAAATACTTTACTGTTATAATGATCGTTCATGTTGGATCATTAATAATTTGTGAATTGAAGCGAAAACGTACCTGAATTAGACATGATTATCACAATGAATGAATCCTGCGATTTTAATCTTCCAAATCAACATGTTGTTCATTATTTTTCTTTGATGATGGGAGTTAGAACAGAATGAACAAAACGTATGATCCGGGAACCATAACCGTAAATATACACACACACACACACACACTAATGACCCATTAACTTAATTCGGCCCATCATGAAATTAGGAACAAACTTGGTCTCTACACATAAATGTCCATACTTTAATTAGATGCTTCAAAACCCAAAACACCGAAATCTTATTAGATCACTTTAAAAGGGTTTAACCAAAATTGATAGCTTTTAATTTAATATACAATATTTCACAAATAAGTCCACATGTTCGATTAAAATCCTTACAATCTCCCACTTGAGCTATATATGTTACCTTATATTTGTGCATTGAATATAACCTTATGAGTACTCAGAATTTTGCTATCATTGCCGAATGCATCCCCAAACAATNCTTTTAGCTTATAAAATCGACCCTATGTATAATTTAGAGAGGACAAAACTTGTTATATAACAAATCTCAAATGCATTAGATTTTGAGATCTCAATTACATATCGTAATATGGAAGAGATTTTTTTTTTTTTTTTTTTTTTTTACATGTGAAATGTATACCCAAAGATTTATTACGAATGTTAGATAGGCATCCGTATGAATGCTTAGCGATAATGTACCCTCAGTAGCTAACCCCAAGTTAGCAATAAAATGAAACATATGTTCATACTTCTTATTCCTATAATCACTATTATAAGACAAACAATAATGATTGTACATCGAATATAAGTGCACGTGGAGTACCAGTAGAATTAGTTGGATATCCCTTTCGTTAGATATTTTACTCATGATATGCTTTCAATGCAACGTTTTGTTTGAATGCAAATCAAGAATTAAAAAAACATACTGGAGATTATATTATGCATAAAGGATTGAAAAGACCCAGAGTACTGCGTTCAAAATACATATGCTCAAATATTATCTGAATGGGTACGATATTCGAATTCTTCATATATAATTTGTCATTTCTGTAATGTTATTTAAAAATTGTTCATATACAATTTTAATTCCGCTTACACTAAAAGTAGTTGATTCCAAACCCGATAAATGGAGGAGGGTTTTTAGAAATATCAAAAAATAACGATAAAGATATAAAGGGTTCTTGTGTACTCGACTCGATTTGGATCATAAGACCATGAGATTTGGGCTGAGACAAACAAGTATTTTGGGCATGAGCCGAGCTCGAGATCGACTCGTGCCCAAACGTGCTTCAACTCGGCTCGTCCAAGAGCTTGTGCTTGTAAAGGTCGAATTGAACCATTACCACCTCTAGGTATTGAGGGGCAACAGAATAACAAATGTCTTTTGAATAAGGGGATGATGTAACATCTCAATGTCTCAAAGTATTAATCATCTTACTAACTTTTAGGTGCTTATGGAGTTAACAACAAAACACCGAACTTTAGAACTTGATAGAGAAAATTTATACTTCTTAAAAATTTAGTAAGATTTGGCAGTTGTCATAAAATTTTCATTTATACCCCTAAAATGTAGTTGTTTTCTAGCGTTGCAACATATGATAGCAACATTTGTCATTTGAAAATCATGAATAAGCATCGGTGCTCATCTTATATTAAGAACATGCGACATGTCATATAAATTCATTGGTATATCAATTTATGGTGGACCTTAACATTTGAATTAAATTTAAAATTCACTAATGAATTTATAGGACATGTCATCTGTGCTTACTAGGTAATTCCTAATTCGAAAACACTTCAAATAAACTTGCTAAAAATTTCACTTTCCAAATAGTAAGAAATAATTCCATGTTCACCAAATAGGGTGTTACAACATGGACAATATATACCTAAAACAATTAGTTGCACTGTAAAATAGTCATAATGTTGCAATCTATCAAATGGCATAATGAGACATCAATTAGTTTTAATAAAAATACAGTGTTGCAACATGAAATAGTTTTCTAAAATAGAATGATGAAGTAATGTGACTTCTTGTTGATGTTGAAACATTACCTTTTGTAATGTTTAAGAAAGTTATAAAATAATTCTGAACAGAACGTTACGACACATTAATATATATGTTACCGACTAGTAAAAACAAAATATATTGGCTAATAAAATTTTGAATCCCACAGAATGTGATGTTGTAACATATTAAAACATAATCTAGTATTTGAAAGATTGTTGTAAGATAGAGTTGTAAAACGGAAATATGTGGTTGTAATAAAATAAATCAAATTATGTAATATGTAGATAGAAATTTGCTACATAAAATCAAAACATATTTATAAACCGTAATATGTTCAAAAGACAGTACGCTTCAATACGGATGCACCTTTATTTATATTCTTTATTCCTTTATTTTGAATTACCAATGAAGAATCTTTCTAACTGAAAAAAATCTCTCAGGCAAAATGCAATTCGTTGAAGGAATAAAAATAAGAGAAAGATGTCAAGATCCTACGAATTGGAATGGTACAATACAGTGAATGAAATGTCCAATGTGACAACATGCCGCAACATGAGAGACATGTTGCAATACCAAAAAAATAGAATCTGCATTCATTACTATGCTGAAAAACCTTCAGATAAAATTTTGTTGCCCTTTTACAAAATATTTTTACCATTTTGATCAACATTATCCACATTGATTATGTACTTGTAAGATTTAGCCAGTCTGGTGAAGCTTTTTGCAAAATATATCAGATTATGATATATTTCAGTGGATTTATTCAATTAAAAAAAATTGAACCTAGAATATGAAAGTTTGAGATTGTAGGATAAACTAAAATTATTTATGCATAGTAACTTTTTTTGACCCCTCCATTCACAGACAGGAGCTACTGGAAGGTCAAAATAGACTATGTATTGTGTAGTCACTATTGTTGATTTTTCAATCTTCGAAGTTTACCACAGTTAAGCCATTTTTTCACCATATCAAAAAATCAAAATTTGTTTTTGCCTAATGCACGGTCTAACAAGCGCTAAATAATTAAAGTGAGTATAAAAATGACACCCCTGGTTTGATCAGGGATTTAATCCCGAGACAACCGGCATTTTTTGGAGTATTTTTATACTCACTTAAATGATTTAGCGCTCCCCATCCCCCTCCACCTCCACCTCCAATAGAGGGGCGCAAATGGAGGGGGATTTTCATGCTTTAACATAAAGATTAATAATATAAATTTACAAGTATTGATCATAGTACTACATAATATTGTGGGTTCATATCAAACTTTAATTAAATTTAGAACCCTTGACCCAGTCTTTGTCTGGATTTTTTCTACGATTTTTAAGAATGTCAGTGATATTTAGAAATTCATAAACTTTTTGAGTTGAAAACGAGGTTAGGTAATTATGAAAGTTTTCAACCAATTTAGAAATTTACACTAAATTACGAATAGGCCCGTGGCCCAACCAATTAAAAACTTGCCTTAATTGCACCGTAATAAATATTTCATTAGCAGACTGGTCAACAAGTAAAACGTAACCATTCCTTTAGCATTTCATTCTAATAATTTTTTTTTTAAATATAGTCCATGTTTCATATAAATTAAAATTTGATTTTAATTCAAACTTAAGTTAATAATTAATTTTAATCATATATTTTATGGGATCTACAATTTTTTAACAATACATTTCATCAATTTTTTGAGAATAGATTTTGTAAAAATTTAATTTTTAGAATGCGTGGTTAAAAAGTAGAAAAAATTATTGATTCACATGCACAATTATTTTATTGAGAAAATGCGATTAAAAATAAGTTTGGATAAAATTTTAAAGAAACTGTATCAAACAAGGGCTTTGAATCTCACTGTAGCTAGGAATCTGCCTTTCTTACAATAATTATACCAAGTAAAATACCAAGTAAAATAAATGAAAAGCTATCTATAAACAATAATTATAAGCAATGTTTTAGATCCTGTAGCTAGGAATCTGCCTTTCTTACATTGGAAGAGTCTTTCTCTCTCTCTCTCTCTGTATCTCTCTCTTTCCCCAGTAATATACGCTGATCTGACCTAATAAGACCAAGTAGATAGTAGACCCCCAGATACGGGTAGAATTGGAGTGATGCTGTTTTGTTTTCTGATTAGGTAATGGCGAAGAAACTCACACCTATATTTAAATACATATACGTACATTGGATACATACAAACGCTTGAATCGTCCTGTACTTCCCTGATGCATGCTGCATGAGAGTGACCCACTGCCAAATGCATATATAAATGCCAGAACATAATTACATACCTATGTCATTATTATCATGCATTCTTCTTCTTGAATCATCACTTTGAATCCAAACATATACATCAGACATCCCCCACAAAAAAAAAGGACAAATGAAAAGATTATTTCCCAAGATTTGACAGATTTTGTGCATGAATTCAAGAAAGGATTGTTTAAATTTTGGGTTATACAGATTTTGATCTTATGAATTTGGAGACGGGGGTGTTTTATCAATTATAATAACTTGATTTTATAATATAGGCCTTGTTTGAACTCCATTTTAATGAAATTTTGAGAAAAATGTATTTTGGATTTACACGTAATGTTATTTTATTGAAAAATGTGATTCAAAATGAGTTTTGAAAAAATATATTTTTGATTTAATAGAGCCCAAATAAGGGTATAGCATGATTGAGGCATAATAGATGCTACACTCAGCGTATTATGATTATATGATATGGAGTATGACTAGAGAAAATGAAGCATAATTTGTCTTTAACTCTTAAGCTATACACTCCCCCAGCAAGAAAAGTTCGTCTCATTATTCTTTTTTGCACTTTTAGCTGGAGATGAGAATGAGCTTCCTCTTAAATATGTACTATATGTTTTATTTAAATATAAAACTCATTTTAAATCACATATTCTTCAATAAAATATTATTTTCCTTCATATCAATAACTTTTCTTTATTTTTAAAAATACATTCTTTCAAAACTCATTTTCAACCACACATTATTCAATAAAATAATATTTTTCATCACAGCAATAACTTTTCCTTATTTTTTAACCACATATTTCCCATCATATCACTATTTAAAATACATTATTTCCTCGATAATATCCATCAAACACACCCGTACCAAGTATATTTTTGCTCCAAAATAAAAGATCTTTATTGACATAGATTGCGAAAAAAAGAATCTTCCTTTAGCTCCATGGCTCTAGCCGACAAGGGACAAGGACGGAAAGGAGTTGCCAAATGTTTCCTATCGGGATAAAAACCTCTACTGTTGCCTTTTATTCCTCATAGTTTCGGGTTGGGGTTGGATATGAGGATTGGTGCCTTGAAGGATTATAGCTAACTTTTTGGAAATGCTCAATTTAGCTGATGTGGGGAATAGAAATGAATATGGCGTTTAGTTAGCATGCTGGATTGTTCAATACTATTAGGAACTATTTGATATTTGTATTGAAGGGAATGTGATTAAGTGGAACATAATGAGAGGGAAAGGACTGGGGGATTATATTAAAATGTATGATGTTGTATCGTATTACAAGATTGTACAAGTAATGAAAAATTTAATAAATTATGACAATATTTTTATTCAAGAATTAAACTTGTACTTATAAGTAAATTATTTACATATAATTTAAATTGTTTACTTACAAATAAAATTAAACTTTAAATTGAGTTTTTTAATTATTAGTAATTTTAATCCTGTACATATATATTTTTTTATTTATAGGCGAATTATTTTACTTGTGTATTTCTTTACTTATAAGTTAATTTTGAATTATATGTAATTATTTCTTAAATAAGTGAATTTCTAAATTATAATTGACTCTTTAAACTTATGAGTGAAGTTTTGTCTTATAAGTGAATTTTTTAGTTATTAGTGTATTTTTTCCCTTAAGAATCCATTTTTTACATCAAAATAAGTTTTGGTTTTATAAACAATTTACTTATAAGTAACCTTTTTCTTTATTAAGTAATTTTTACTTATAATTAATTTTTTTGTTTTAAGTAATATCGATTACTTATAGGCAATTATTTTTACTATGTTTTAGCTGTAAAGTTATACTATGTAATCATTTTATAAATTTGAAGTTATTTTTTACTCATAAATAATTTTTTTAAGTTAGATAAAACTTTTTTTGATAGTTACTTTTTAAGTCTTTTCTAGAGCTCATTTGATTTTCACTAACTTTCAGTTTTGGCAAAAAAATAAAAATAAAAAACTTGCATCTGAAGTTATATTTTATACAACTTATTAAACATAATTATTCTATTGAATTATTTACTTAGGAACTACAATGTAATAATATTTTGAACCGCTACTTGCATAATCAAATGATCCAGAACTCGTAGTAAACAAATTGTATTTTTATTACATTAATGGTAATCAAGAATGAAAAAAAAGCATACACATGCTCAAGATAACATGTTTGATGAAAGCATCTATCCTAAATTTCTAATATTCAATACTATCCATGTGTCCAAATATGTAGAAAGTTATTACATTAAACAAGCAACCAATATATAAATTTTAATTACAAATTAATCTATTTTCATAAAATTCTAAGACACTGTTTTATTTCAAACTTTTCATGGAAAATGTCATATTCAAGGAAAATGAATTACACTTTGACCGTTTGATTGTAACGTAGAAATGGAAATCGAATTTCAAATTACAACAATCTTAGGTCCTGTTTGGTTGCAACGAATTCCATGAAAAATATCACGTCCGAGGAAAACGAATTCTACTTTGGCCGTTTGATTATAACGTGGAAATGGAAACCGAATTCTAAATTACAACCACTTTAAACTACATTTTTTTTGTTTTAATGAAAAACGAATTCCTATGAGTTTGGTGGGTTTTTATTTTACAATTAACATAAAATTGAAATTCATTTTCACCTTTACCTATCAAACGGACCCTAAGTTGCATTTTTCTTTGGTTTCATGGAAAAAGAATTCTTATGAGTTTGATGTACTTTTATTTTTCAACTAACATGGAATTAAAATTCATTTCTACCTAAATGCCTATCAAACGGATCCTAACTTAAAATTCATCTTTTTCCATAGAAAATTGAAGGAAGCAATGGAAAAACTAGAGACTCACATATCTTATAAGAATTTTTATTTACAAGTTGATATTTTGTCTACATAAAAAATGAAGAAAATTGATGAAAAAGAATAATTAAAGCTAGAAAATAAAAGGAAAACAGTATACTGAAAGGGGAATAATAATATCTGGTTAAAGAGAGTAAAATATTGATTTTTTTGTATTATGGCCTCATAGAATGAAAGAGGGAAGAGAAATATTACATAGATCTTTTTTTTTCCTTCATTTTTTTTTGGTGAAAATCTTTCAAATTCTTGGGGGTGAATGTGAGATTTTTTATGAGATCTTTTATTTGATTTTTTTGCTTAAAAATTAGTACATTAAGGATTTTATAAAAGTGATTAAATATTATTGAGATTTTGAATATCCCGTAACTATTTAAAACTTTTAAAAAGTCTTTTTTAAGAAATTTTAAAACGTCTATGAAACTATAGATGGAATACATTATTTCCCTAACTAAAGCTTTTTAAATTTATAAAAGTGAAAGTCAACAATTAATTTTAATCACACATTCATACGATTCATAATTTTATCAATTTTTATTCATATTTTTTTTATCAATTTTTATTAAAATCTTTTTAATTTTTGATCGAAAATGTTGTCAAACAACTTCTTGATAGCAACCAACAAAATTGACATTAAATTTTTATTTTAAAAGAAACGAAAAAAGGAAAGAAGTCAAAAGCATCAAATTACTTGTTTGCAGTGATTGAAGAGCATTAATTGATTTCAGAAGAGAGAGATGAATAATGTCATTAATTCCTAACTGTCTCGAGACAAAAATTCGAAATTTGAACTATTTTAATTCTTATTCTCCATCTGAAGTCAATAATCAGAATTAATAAACAAAAACTGTGTCCTATTGCTTGTGACAGTAATTTCTGCCATAAACTTTTTAAAAATTATTAACCTGCTAATCTCAAAAGCTTTAAGCTGCCTTGTGTCAGCAATATTCTTCCTATGTTTGTTTCACTACTAAGGTAGTACTATCGATAGTATGTTTGGAGTGTAATATTAAAAAAAAATTAAAGAATACCTTCGTTTGTCTAAAATTATTAACATCATTTAAAGAGAATAGTAGTGGAGTTTTTTTTTTTTTTTTTTTTTTTTAAATTTTGTTGATAATAAATGTGTAATAACTATGCATGTGGGTAGAATAAAAATTTACTACTACTGATATGATAGAGAGAACGTAAGCATGGTTATCTAAATGTATGATTGTTACAAAAAACTATAAATAAGATTTTCATGTCATGTTATTGAAAAGTTTTTTCTTGCTTACTGTGAGTAGGAGATCAGATCTATATAGAAAATAGTGATATTTATATATGTGTGGTTGAAATTAATATTTGATTTTAACTGAATACAAAAATGAAATTATTAGTAACTTCTTAGGAAAACGAGTAGAGGCAATAATGAAAATTGCATCATTAGTCCAAACTTATTGGGGGCGGTTGCCGTGTCGTCTCCAACTTTTTTTTTTGATGGCATGGTCGCTTGTAACCTGTCAATTTTGATGCATAAAGCTTTTTATTTTGACAGTTAAAAATATACTCACGTGAATTGTGACTTCTATGGTCTATTTGACGGTTAAAACGTTAATTTTTTTTTTTGTTCAATAGACCATCATATTCCCACATCCCTATTTTAGTTTAATTAATTAAGAAAAGTAAAAAAGAAAAAAGATGGAAAAGGAGAGGAAAAGATCAAGGACCAAAATATTCACTTTTAAAGGTTAGGTATCAATTTGCTACCAAGGTCAAAAGTTCAAATCAATGTTGCCATTTTGGCTATAGAGATACGTCAAAAAAAGGTTTCAAGGACCAAAATATTCGATTTTAAAGGTTAGGTATCAATTTGCTACCGAGGTCACAAGGTATAATTTATGTTGCAATTTTGGCTATAGAGATATGCAAAAAAAATAAAAATAATAATAAATAAAAAAATGAATTATTCTTGTTGTACATAATTTTTTACCTAATTGGTTATCGAATTAACAAGTGGCGGTCCCCTATTGGGGGGGTGCTTGCCGCCACTTGTCAATTCGGTAAAAAATTTATACTTGTAGTATGGTTCAAAAAATATGTTCTTACCCTCTCTCTATATATCTAAAATATAGAAATTGAAACCCTCTCAACATTTGGCATGAAACATTTTCTAATAAAATTATAATTTCCTCATTATCACTCTACATACATACTACAAAATTGAGAATTTTATTTTTCTCATTAAAAAAAATCTCATATTATCAAAAGATACATTGGATAAGGAGACGAGAGATAAAATTTATGTTCATCCTTATTAGAGTCAAACTCAATTCAGACAGAATTGATAACTCAAGACTATTCATGAGAAAATTATAAGTATATCATCCTGTACTTTCATTGAATTCTCTCTTTAAAATTTTATCGACTTATGTATCGAATTGTCCTACTAACTATGAGCGAATCCTCGATTTACTATGAGGTAGGCTAAAATACGCTCATAACAACCTCCTTATTGAATTCTCTCTAAAATTTTACTAACTTACATATCGAATGTCATACTAATTATGAATGTGACGAACAACACGCTCATCAAATTATTGCTCTACAATTTTACTAACTTAAGGACATTCTATTCAGAATTTAGGATAGATACTTTCGTCAAACATATTGTTTTGAGCATGTGTGCTTTTTTTCATATTTGATTACCATTAAACTGTGGCCTTTTTTTTGTTGTTGTTGCAATTAATGTAAATTAAACCGGAAAATGAAATTATAGCCCTGAAATCAAGAAAATTAGCCCTGAATAATAAGATTAAAGCAACAAATTCTGGAAAATTAGCACACAAGTGTAATATTAATGTTTGTAGCCCTGAAATCAAGAAAACTAAATAACAACAACAATAATGCCAGTTTTTCACTCTTTCGTATGATTGATTCTTGGGTTTTAATGCAGAGAGGCCTGGAAATGCACCAAAAAGTTTAGCTAAGAGGGTTCGACGGGCGTACGCCGGCCATCGGCTGTCCCGGAAGCCTTGGATTGCTGAAACTGGCTCAACTGGCCAATACTTGCTGAAACATTCATGGCAAGAAGGCTACTGGCATCATATGCATTTCCTCCATCCAATGACCTAATGACTTGTTGCTGATTACTAGGGAAGAACTGGTGGTGAAAAGGGTGGTCCCGGGATCCAACATTGCCACCAATCAAGTTGATTCCCAAGTTCTGCTGGTGGTGGTGAGTGGCGGCAGCAGCAGCAGCTATGATGCCGTGGCCGGTTATACCTAGGTTCTGATACTTGGAGAGCTCGGATTTGGCACAGCTGAGGTCCATCTGAAGCTGGCGGAGCTGGTGTTGGAGGAGGGAAATAACTCCAACGCAACCGTATACCGGATCACGGAGGCGCATATCGGCTTCATAAGCTAGAGAATTCACTGCATCCTCCCGCTGGTGGGGTTGCAACTCATTGAGGAGTTTCGTAACATTGCTGGCACCGAATACTTTGTGCACGTTCGCAAATTTCTGCGGCTGGTCTGGTGGGAAATACGGTGCGAATACGCACTCTGGCTGGCACTTCCGGCGGAGGAACTTGCATGCTGCACATGGCGAGTTGGATGAGGACGCCATTACTAGTGTACTTCTTAGCTTCTAAGTCTCTTTACTGGTCTTGGAATTTGTTTAACCCTGAAATGCTAAGAGAAAGTGGACTAAACAAATGAAAAATAATATTAAGAAATACATAAATGAACCAAATTCAAGAAACTTGTGCCCTTCAAGGAATTGGGATCTACATAACTGAATTCATAAAATTATGTCGAAATCAAAAGGAAAACTCAATAACAAATTGGAAGGAAAACATGGCATATTTTCCATGCTTTTAAGTCCTTTACTTCTTAATTGTATAGATTTTTCGAGAAACAAATATGCTTTAACAGTGGATGGAAAGAGACGGGTGTAAAGAAAATGAGATTTGAGAGCAAATCATTTAACAAAAGTTATTAGTCCAACAAAATCATTGACAGCTTTAAAGAAGCAAATTATAAAAAAGTTGATTGAAATTTGAAAAAATTCATGTCCTTAATTACAAAAAGAACCTACCATGTACAATGAAATCAAGTTGATTTAACAGGCCATCAAGTGACATAAATTAGCCAACTAAATCTGGAAAATGAAATGTTTAAATCACCTACCCTCTACATATATGCCTCTCGCAGGATCTGTCAATCAATTAAAAGATTCAAGACGGCTAATCATTATCAAATTTGAACTGTCAAACTAAAAAACACATAAATATAACAACTTTAAAAAGGAAACAGTCTTCATCCATGGACTAGTAAGAAACCTAAAAAATGGGGTTTCTTCTGAGAGAGAGAGGAGAGCGAGAGATTTAGGGTTCCTGAAAAATGAAAATGTAAGATTTTGTAGAAAGTTCAAGGAAAGGGATCTCGTCAAAGTCAAGGGTTGTTTCGTTTCATATTATACAATCGTTAATCTTTCGAGCAGATCTTGCTTAGAATTCATCATTCATACATGTGAGTGGGTGAGAAAAAAATCTTGAAAATGGAGAGAGATTACTTCATTTACTTGTAAAACTAAGACTTTTGACATATATACACAAAAAAATAGAAAATAATTTAAACTATGTGGTAAACGTACGTACGTGTGAGTGAAAACACTAAAGAAATCAGAAAAATATACCAAAGTTTGTATAAAGAACTAGCTGTAATCCTCTTCTTCTTGAAAATTTACGTGCCTCGATATCTGTGGTCAAATATATATTTTTCCTTTTGACAAAGAGATGAAACCAAGTTTGGATCTCGAAAAATAAAGACTTTTTTCCCTCGGTTTCCAGAGATTTTTTGTAGCCCTTTTTGCTCCCCTAAGAGACAGAGAGAATTATCAGTTTTTTGCCGAAGTTTGCATAGTATCTTCCTTTTGTCTCCTTTATTTTATGGACAAATCACACAAAGGGGCCTTGTTGTATTGGCAATCTTTTAGCTTCCTTAGATAAAGAAGGTGCAAAGAAGGCGCCGCGAAAGAACAGGAGGACTCTTATCTCATGAAGAGATACATACATATATATAAAGGGAGGGGGAGAGAGAGAGAGAGAGGGAGAGAGAGAGAGAGGAAGTCCCCCAAGAGCAGAGGCTATGGAAACGCGGAGAAAGCAAAGGGAAACTGAGTGTATGTATATGAGGATAGTCAATAGTGTAATGGTAATATCTCTACTCTGAATGAATTATTTAAGGGCAGTATGTAGTTGGGTATAATCACTACGTCTCTTACAAATTCAGAGTGCAGAGATTGAGAGCGAGTTGTCTAGTGTCGTGACATGACACTTCCTTTTACCTTTTTCTCTATCAATAATATGATTACTTCTATTTTAGAGTTTGTCAATTTTATCCTAAACAGAGAGATTGAATCTGCCACTTCTTTTAGGTGGAGATAAAATTAAAATAAATGAAAGTACCTAGTTTAATTGCTTCAACTTTTTAATCAAGTTAGTTAATATTTAGTAACATTAGTGATTCAAGAAATTGGAAACTATTGATCAAAATTTGATAGATTTCTTAGTGAAAAAGAGGTTTCCCTAAGGAGAATGTTTTTACTTTTCCTAACGATTCAGAAAATAAGCATTTCTCTTTTGTATAGCATTTAGAAAATGTTGAGAGTGATAGAAAATAGTTGGCCTGCTCAATTTTATTGGATAAAGTATTTTACTTTTGTTGTAAGTTATTTAAGCAAGAAGGAAAAAACATTCAAGTAGCCTAAGTTATTTTTTGAACTACAATTGTTTGGGCTCCATTTTAGAAAAAAAAAAATACAATTTTCTGTTTTTTATTTTCAACCATATTCTGTAATAAAATAATATTACAAGTAAACTCAAAATTTTTCCTTATTTTTAATCGTACATTCTCCAAAAAATACCCATTTCACAATATATTTTCCCTTACAATCTATTTTTAATGGAGCCCAAATGGAGCCTCTATTTGGGCTTCTTAAAAACATATTTTGTTGACCTAAATTTGTGCACTAGAACATATCGTTAAGAGGCAAATATCATCGATTGTGAAAAAGGTCTAGCAATCGTTTGCACTTCGATAATCAAGTCAACTATGAGACTTCGAGCCAACGTATCACATCGACAACGAATTCACTTCTACCCTATACTGAAGGTCATGCATTACATAACTATCCATACATGGATTTGGAGGACTAGTGTGTTGAGTGTGTTGTGTTCAAATACAAAGAAATACAAGATACTCTGCACCAATGCATCACCTCAACTACGAATTCACTTCCACGCTACACTGAAGTCCACACATCATATAAATATTCATACATAGATTCAGGGGACTAGTGTGTTGTGTCAAATACAAAGAAAGGCAAGAACACACCATATAAATATCCATACATAGAATTGGAGGACTACTGTTATATTTCTTCCAGATATGCTTCAGGTCATCGCACACATGGAGCAGTTAAGGAAATCACCAAAACCCATTCTCCATGTCAGCTTCTCCCTGGCCGAGATGAGGCCATACAAGGTAGACAAGGTGAAGCATCACTTCAACTGAGATATTATAATAAGGCTAATCCTCCATGGTCGAGACGAAGTGCTATGCACGCTGTAAGAAGAAGTACATGCAGCTAGCCTACTCACTGACAAAATGGACCTCCCATATCACTTCTTACAAAGAGATCTTCCATACATGATCTACCTATGATTGATTGATGTCTCTTAGTAGCATACACCTAAGAGGTCAAATTGTTAGTCCATATACTAAAGGTCAAACTAGGCTTTAGAGTTCTATGCTTCAGAAACATTAAATGTCTATCAGTCTATGATTGGTGGAGTGATACCTAGGAAACGACCACGATCGTCAAGATGAGGCTGTATGTCATTTCATCCAACGGTAATCATTCTTCCTTTACTGCTATAAAAGCTCACACATTGTTTCATTTGAAAGCAATGCAACTTTAGATTTCCAAAGCTAAGTTTACTCTCAATTTATATTCATTTCATACCTTCTTGGATTCGAGTGTGCAAGACAAAATGCTTACATGGATGCGAGAGGACCCGAGTTCTGTTGGCCACATCATCCCCATGAAAAACGAGGTCAACATATTTTGTAGAAAATGTATTTTGGAATATTGAGTTTTGGAGAATGTGTGGTTAAAAAAATAAGAATTTTTTTTTTGTTTACGTGTAATATTATTTTATTGGAGAATATATTGTTAAAAATTAGAAAGAGAAAAATGCATTTGTTCTAAATTAGAGCCCAAATAGGGTTGTATTCAGTGTTTTAAAATACGCTCATATGTTTAGAGACATGCACGTGATAATGTGGTCAACCCATTTCATTGACCGCATACGTACACAATACGTACGCAATTGTATTAAATCATGTCAAAATTAGTTTAGCAAAGCTCAACCTATTTTTATTACTTAAAGACAATTGAGTCCAACAAACATCAAACTAGCCCAAATCAACCAATTTCAAGAATTATATACAACAATTTGTATGGTTTTGATGTTTAAAAAAAATAAAAAATAAAAATAAATTTTTGTAGAATTGTAAATTATCTATGCCGAGTCCGAGCCTTCTTTTTCTTCGGTTTTCTCTAATTTTACTAGTAAGTGATTCTAGTAATACACGAACCTGGATTGTTAATGGTTGTGATTATGAAGGGGGAGGTTAACAATGATATGTTAATATCTATAAGAGGTAAATATTACTCAAAATCATAAATACTAAAATGACCCCTATTATTTGAAATTTTAATGGTTGGATTTCTATTTTTTGAAAAATATGTGATTAAAGAAAAGAAAAATTTTGGGATTACGTGTAATATTATTTTATTGAAGAATGTGTGATTAATAAGAAAAAAGAAAAAAATAAATTATAATTTTAATGGTATCAAACGGGGGTTATATATGTTAAAAATTTGAAGAATATATATAAAGTTCAAAGAAACATTATTTATTTATTTATTTGTTTACTGTAAATAAAATAATATTAAAAAATGAAAAACGCATAACTAGACATATGTTTTGCATAGATACACATATACTCTTAAGGCTTGATACTCGACGGAAACTCATTGTCACACTTTTTGCATTTTAGAACCTTCGTTGTATCATAGTGCAAAAAATCATTAGTTAAAATCCTTACAATCACATGTACGACAAAAAAAAAAAAAATTGTATATGGCCAGCAATTTTCGGGGCTAGGTGTGCGGAATGTAAATAATGTAAAAATGTATAAAAATTACAGGCAATGGAAACCAACTGACATACTTGTATTAAACAAATTTAGGATCTTCGCGAAGCTAAACCTTCTTATTGTATTTATGGCTTGTGGGTGTTTCCTATCCTTTGATCTGTTGTGATCTTGTACCTCACTATGTTCATCCTCTGGACTTGTTTCCCTTGATGGCCTCCTGCCTAACGGTACTCCTATGTCCAAGATCTGTATTTTCTTGAAGATTTTTAAGATTTTCTTTAATTTCTTTAATATTTTCTTTTATGAGTTTAATCTCTCTTAATATGTCAACTATTGACATACTTATTCTTCTCTATAAAGAGCTTTTGCCAATTTATTTACTGTTTGGTTTATTTGTTTTAACTGTCTACTTGTACTAGTTTCTGTTTCTTCTTTCCATTTAACCTTTGGTAAATGAGGTTTTCTATTAAATGACAAACTCCTGGTTAAAAGTAGTTTTTGGTCTTTAACTAGATTTCTTCTTTTATTAAAATCTAATTGTAAGGATTTTCTGGATGGTTGGATTAACCATTCAAATTCTGTTTCTTTATGCTCAAAATAATCTGAGAATAAAGGGTCTATTTTTCTTCGTTTTGGTTCTTTCACTGTTGTCATATTATGCTGATTATGTATAGCATAACTAACAAGATAAGAAATGGAAAATGGTACATTATTATCTTTGACTAAATCCGTTCTTCCATACTTATGTACAAAAGATAAGATTCCATCAAAATTCTGGTCATGTAAACTTACTGAAAGTCTTGGATAAAACTGTAAACAACAGTTTTCCACATGCAAGATTCCCTTCAAGGGATCCTAAGCATCCTCAGCAGGATTTTGTATTCTTTCATCAATTAACATCATTGATATTGGTTGATCAATTTTTTCTGACAAGGTACTTCTTAGTTGAATTCTTATAGCTCCTATGGTAACCTAAAAGAGATTCTTATTATTATCAAGATCTATTTTCTGTTTAGCTTGATTAATGTCTTGTTTAGTAAGTAGAGAAATTCCTATCTTTCCATATGTATGTTGTACATGTATGGTAAACTCTTTTTGAGATATACCATAATATACATGTCTATTTTTGTTAACATTCCTGTTTATGAAACCTGGTTGATCAAAAATTTCTTTTGATTCTATAGTAAGTTTGGTTTTACAAATTTTTGCAAGTTTTTATCAGAAATTAATATTTCATTTGAGAAATTTCCTTGTGATTCAATCTGTTCACAGATCTCCTTATCTTGTTCATAATTATCATTGTTATGGGGTTCAACTTCCATAACTAATGATATGTATAAACATAATGTAAAATAAATTCTTTTACAACTTGATTGTATATTTTTAAAGCTTTTAGCTTTCGTTCTTTTTTAGCTTTCATAGCTAATTTATGAATTCCAACAAACATGGAATGAATATAATCTTCTTCATAAAATTGTAAGATTTCAAAATCAGTTGTAAGTCTTATAATTTTTGTATGACAAGTTTCACAATCTATTTCCATTTTTCTTGGTCCTAGATTTTCTTCTTCTTTTTGGATCAACACGTCCTATTTTAAGTTTCCATGGAGCAGAGTACTCCAAGTATTGATTTAAGTGAAAGTCATCAAGTTTATTACCTAATATTCTTAGGTAAAAACATATAGTACGTTCCCTTATCATGTCTTTAACAGCTTTAGACATTTTATTTAAAGTTGGTTTCCTCATTCTTTACTTATAAGTCTGTTATGTTCTCTAGTAAGAATATTTCTTATTCTTAAAAGATTTTTGAGTTCTATCTGTATAGCAACTAAAGATAAGCTGCCTACATTTTTGTCTTCGGCTAATTCTTTTAGATCTAACATAAGTTGAGAGTATTCTGTAATTTTTCTTTTTCTTTTATCAGAAGAGTCTTGATAAAAGTTTTCTATAGATATAGTTCTTGATTTATTTATAAGGTATATAAAATATTCATCCATAGCTCTGATACCAATTTTCGGGGCTATGTTTGCAGAATGTAAATAACGTAAAAATGTATAAAAATCGCAGACAATGGAAACCAATTGGCATACTTGTATTAAACAAATTTAAGATCTTTGTAAAGCTAAACTTTCTTACTGTATTTATGGCTTGTGGGTGTTTCCTATCCTTTGATCTATTGTGGTCTTATGCCTCACTATGTTGATCCTCTAGACTTGTTTCCCTTGATAGCCTCCTGCCTAACGATATTTCTATATCCAAGATCTGTATAAATCCGTACACAAGGTTTGCACAAAAGAGTAAAGGATTTGGATAACATGAAAATTTTATTGATAAAGAAGGTTTAAGAGCAAATCTCTCTTAAACTTTGTTTAAATACAAATTTACATTAAAAATAGTGTATAAATTAAATTCCTTGATCAAATTTTTAATTTTCATTGTGTATGATGGAAAGCAAAGGTCATTTCCCATAGATGATTGGTTCGAGTTAACTAACTAGTTTGCTAAGAAAATAATGTGGGCAAGGAAAATAATGAAAAATGAAATTTTTGTAGATATGCCAAAATCGACTTCACAAAGTTGGGAACCAAAGAGAAATAGTTAACTTCTATTCTCCTATTCAATTATTAATGAAAATGAGTAAATATTCAAGTTTGCCCTTTCCCTCATCAGACAAGTTATTTATAGGCTAACATAATGTATTTAAATACATGAATGGATGCATAAAATTAAAAACTAGAAACCCTTCAACTTCCCAGTCCCAAGGCATCACTTTGAACCTTCATAACTCCTAAATTACTTTGAATCTGGCCATGAATAATAATATGTCGAAACGATAAATGAATCTAGTTTCCAATGCCACCAACCACGCATGAACGTTATGATGAAAAAACTGAACACTGCTGAGTTCCACGAATTTCCAGCACTACATCATTCGCTCTAGGTGGGGGAAAAACTCGTCCCTGAGTTCAGATCATTTTCTCCATGGTAAGGGGTTAAATCACGAACATTGAATGTGGGATGAGTGTTTATGTTTGCTGGGAGCTCAACCTTGTATGCATTGTCGTTTATCTTTTTCAAAATCCGACAAGGACCAATCTTCTTATCTTTAAGCTTGTTGTTTGTACCAGCTGCAAACCTTTCCTTCTTTAAATACACCCAAACAAGATCATTTTCTTTGAAAACTTGGTTCCTTCGATGGGCATCTGCAATATCTTTGTAAGACTTATTACTTTCTTCAAGCTTCTTTTTTACTTCTTTGTGAATCCTTGCCATAGTTGTTGCGAAATCATCAGCCATCTTGCTAGATGTTGGAATTTTAGCGAGCTCAAGATTTAGGATTATGCCCATAAACAATTTCAAATGGACTTTTTTCTGTAGAACAATGTACCATAGAATTATAAGCAAATTCAGCTCTAGAAAGGACAGTATCCCATTGGTTTGGATACCGACCATAATGCACTAGTTATTATTCGTATTTGAAAATCGGGTGTCGTTATGGATACCATTTAAAAATTTCGGATTACCAAATTAACGACTACTAAGTTACCGAATGATTATTAATTATCTATTTTTAGTTTTGACCCTATGTGCGAAATTAATCAATCAAAAGTAACAAGCCACTTTTAATCGTTTCTAGATGGTTAATCAAACAAGTCAATTTCCTTAAGTTTGAATACCGCAGTAATAAAAAAAAAACAATAAATAACGAACACTAAAATGATGACGGAGAAACTCCAACTAGGTAAAAACTTCGAGAACAAGCCATTTACCTCCACTATAGATAATACAGAGTGAGTTATAGTTAAATGCTATCTAGCCGACTCCACTAGACTTTCTGATCTATTTTCTGCTAACTCTAAGGTCCGCTCCAAGATCTTCTGCAATTATCTCTTCTCAGTAGAATTTCAAGAACCTGCTCTAAGGCATTGTGCTCTCTCTGCGCTTGTAATCTATCCTCTTTCAATCTTCAGCAACCTCTGAAATTCAACTGAGAAAGTACTTTCCTATGGCCAATAAAAGGTAGGTAGTGTTTTGGTTTAATGAGTTTGATTTTTTTTTCAAACAGGTGATTATGCGATCTCAAGAAAAAAAGATGAATCACAAGGAAATAATATGTTCTTGGATCTTTAGAGAATAAGATGAGGCAATGAAAATAATGAAAACCACATTGGAATTTCATCCAATGGTTTTGATATTTATAAGAGAGGCTAATTGGGTTGAATGAGTCAGAAAATCTGTTTAAAAATGCAAATTAGGGTTTTCCGTATCGCTCGAGCTAAACCTCGGCAATAGGCGAGCAACGACATCTTGCTCGAACGAGAGCCGAGTGACAGGTGAGTGAGGGGATTCTATTTTTGTCGTTCGAGCAGTGTTCATGCAATAGGCTAGCGAAAATGCGGCGCCGTGATTCTCTTCTTTTCATACTCAAACCCTAGAACTCATAACCTAATTTATACAAATTGAACCCTATGTCCTTAACTTTTATAACACATTACAAATTAGTCATTTTGTTCGCAGAATTGCCAATCACTAAAAACCTAGCAAACCCCCCATTTGACATTCTGTGACAAAATTATACAATAAGTAAATGAACCAATAAAAATACAAATTCTAAACTGCCCAAACTTCATCAAACTGCATGTCTCTTGCATTTCTTATTAAACCTCTTTCCTGAAATCTACAACTCAAATATATAAAAGCATGTGATACAGAAAATATAGTAATTAAACACATAATATCAAAACTAGCTAGATTGAGACGTAACACTAATGTTAATCCAAATACCAAGAAAAATATTAGCATCACAAAAATATAAAAAAAATTAACTAGCCAATCATTATGATATGAAATGAATGAAATCAATTAATCTCCCCATAAATCAAAATTCAAAAATTTTAATTATCTCCCCTCTCTCCCATTTACTAATTTTTCTCTCTCCCTTCTTTTTGTCACAAATGATGAAGGGATAAAATTTTTTTTAACATATAATCACTCAAAAATGCAGCTGTTAGCATACATAAGTATATTCAATGTACAATAAACCTTCCCACATACTTAATTCAAGCTAATATGGAGTAAATTATGTAAGTGACCTATGCGTGTAAAATGTCACTAATCTTTTATAAGCAGGACTGCAAACCTTAATTTGGTAAAAAATGACATGCTAAACATTACTGCCAATAAGTATATTCCTATACTTATGAAAGTCAAACCATTGAAAGCACATTAGGACCTATAAAGAAAAGCTCATTTTGCATGGATAATTTCTTTTCTCCCTATGAATTTTTGCATATTTTTTTTAATATTTTTTAAATGATTTTTTAAGTTCCTCAATTTTTTTACATCTTAAGTGCATATCTTTTTCCATTAAGCGACTAAGATGACCATTGTAATGAGATTTGGGTCGGTTAACCCAAATCAGTTGACCATATGCACCATGTTATGAGAAACCCATCAGACTTAATTGTTCGAGTCAAATATTATTTGAAAAAGAGCATAAGATATTGAGCTTTAATTATCGGGACAAACTTAAGCTTAGATCTAATAAATATGATCAATTCATGTTCAAAGTCACTTTACTAACATGTGACTGTCATCTCAAATCTCACACACGCGGTAGAGTCTCACTAACAATATTATAGTGTGTGCAATACTGATGGTATATGAAGACACATGTACTAAGTACTCCATAATAACCTAAGTCAGTAATAGAAATTATGTTACAACTCATTGATTAAATCCATACTTGATTACGAAAAATAAATTCAAGTATATTACACATTATACTGTAAAAACAATTCCCCGCATATTTATTTTTTAATTTTTTTTTATTTTAAAACATGAATGCACTATGCACAAAAGAAATGTCAAACAAAAAAAAAATGAGTTTTCTACCTAAAAAATAAATAAACAAATATGATGCATACATAAATCAATGTTACACAATGATAAAGTGCGAACATGCAGCAAAAATACATAATCAGTTAGGTATGGAAATGCTCTTACCTTTAAGAGTACCGTGATCTATTTCAAAAATCTTCAGATCATTTTTCTTCACCCAAACTTGCCTAGTGACAGTAATATTCCCAGTCATTTGTGTCATTAACTTGGTCAATTGACTCACCTGATTAGTAAGAAAGTCAATCTAACCAACAAACTCTTGATTCTTAGTTCTATATAAGTTTCGGTCTCTATTTCTGTTCAAAAAATAACGACAGCTAGGCCTTATGTGTTCTAACTCACCACAATGAAAACATGTAGGATAAAATCTATGACCAAATGTAGTTATCGCTGACGTCTATTCTTCGGTTGGAGGGTCCTACGCTGTCTAGTAGGCCTCTATCCTACATATCTCTTATTTTTAAGTTCAGGATTAGGCACATGTTTAATCTAGTCAGTACTAGGGACAAATGTGGTCTTGGACGTACTAGCAACACTATAATCATTTTTATTGTATCCCGAACCTCCCTTATTACCATCAGGTTTGCCCATTCTCAAAATGTTATCTAACTTCTTAGAACCACTAGAAAAAGTAAGAAGTTGAGACTTGGAATACTCTAGATTGCTTAGAAGATTTTTAACCTGGATTTCTAAGGTTTTCTTTTCAACTGCTAGCTCATTAGCTCTCCTAGAGGTTTTCTCAAGTTCACCAGTGAGATTCCTAACTTGAGTATCTATTCATACATGGATTAAAACTCACTCAAGGTTGAGGTAGATTCCTAAATGTACGCTACAAGTTTCTCGTTTTTCAACTCAAGTTCCGTAACTCTCCTATTTAAGGCTTTATTTTTTGTTAGAATCTTAATACTCTCCTCATAGATTCTATCATAAAGTTCATGAATATTTCACTAACTATCAGAATCTTCTTCTGAATTCTCACCACAACTTACGTTCTCAACCTTCTCACTCCCCTTATCAGATTCATTCCTAATTCTAGTAATAAAGGTAATATATTTTTCACTTTCCTCACGTGTGGATTTCTCACTCTGATTGTCCGACTTAGACTCGTCATCAGTGAGAGTAGCATTCATAGCCTTATTCGAATTTCTCCTACTGCTAGGGCATCACTCCTAACGGGGCCAAAACCTCGACAATTATAGCATCTCACAGATTTAGAATTCTTCCTAGACTCACTTGGACCTTTTCTATGGTTCTCTTGAGGTTTTTGTTTATTCCTAAACATTTTCGAAATTTTTTAGTAAAGTATGCTAACTCCTCTCCATTAGAAGAATTCGAATCCGTAGACTCTCTATGACTATTCATCACAGTTTTTAAGGCCAATGACTTATCGTTTATGGGTTTAGCTAATATTAGCTCATAAATTTGGAGAGATCCAACAAACTTTTCAATCTTAATTGAATCTAAGTCCCTACTCTCCTCTATAGCTGGGGATGACAAAATGGCTCGACGGCTCGACTTGGCCCGAAAAAGTCCGAGCTGAGCCCAGCCAGCCGGACGAGCTGAGCTCGTTAAAAAAAATTGAAAAGGAAAAAAATTAAAAAAATAAAACATACAGCTGCCTATAGCAGTCGGCTATAGCAACTGCCTACACGTTGCAGGCAGTTTAATACGAGGAAAAAAAAGAGCCGGCTCGGCCTATTAAGCCTCGAGCCTTAATTTTTTGGCCGAACTTTTGCTCAACTAGAGCAAAAAAAAAAAACTCGAACCTTTTTTGCTCGAGCCGAGCCCGAGCTTCGAGTTTTTGCTCGGCTCAGTTCGACTAATTGACATGGCTATCTATAGCCGTGGCTTTAGGCCTAAACCTTTAAGGTAAGGATCTAAGAATTTTTCTTACAATTTTAGGCTTCGCTATTCTCTCACATTGGTCAAAATTAGAATTCACTATGTCGTTTAATCTCGTATAAAACTCATTAAAATTTTCATTCTCTTTCATCATAATCTCTTCAAACTTAGTGGTCAACATTTACAATTTTGAGTTCTTAATTGCCTGATTTCCCTCATATGTGGTCTATAGAATATCCCAAACCTCCTTATCTACCTCACACATAGATACTCTCCTAAGCTCTTACGAGGATACCGCCATAAATAAGGCACGTAAGGCTTTACTGTTCTAGTTACATTCATTTAAATTCACCCTAGTCCAATTCGTAATGGGAGTCGGGATTACTTCATTATTAATTGTAGAACTAGGTACAGTCCACCCATTCACAACAATCAGCCATATATGGTTATTTATTGATTTCAAAAAGGCTCTCATCCTAACCTTTCAGTGGGCATAATTACTACCATTAAAATAAGGCATAACAAATAATGAACTACTCATGTGGAATTTCATCTAATGGCTTGGTTATTTATATGAGAAGGCAATTGGGTTGAATGAGTCGAAAAATTTTGTTTAAAAACGCAAATTAGGATCATACAAAGTACTACTCACATTATCAAATTTGATAATATCAGGAGCCCAGTGAGCAAAAATCGAAAATAAGAAAAAAAAAAAAAAAGGAAAGAAAAAGACCTCTGCAATCAATCAGATTAACAACAAATTATTTTAGAACACAATAGTACCTTCAAAATTCAGAAAGAAATAAAGGAAAACTGCAGATAAAGAAATCTAAACAAGCAAAACCTAATATATAGAATTCAATCTTTCGACCTTTCAAGAATTTTTCGAAATCAAAATGGCTTTTTGTGTATTTGTAGTTTTACTTGAATAAACATGAACTTTTTCTCCCTCAAACCAAAGCACCATAAGCATATGTACAGTGTTGTGTTTTTTATATCGTAAGTGTACGATATCGTAACAAGCAGTATAGTGGACATTTGAGTTCGGATATCATTTCCACTAGGACTATACTTCTGAACTTAATCTAATTCTTCTAACTCCTGTTTGATAAATGCAATTAAAGAATTATGATAGTTTTGATTATTTTCTTTTTCTAACTACTAACAACTTGAAAATATAAATTTTTTGCAAACAACAGTTGATTGAAGATTCTAATGTGGGGATAAATATCAATGTATAACAATTTCATCTATTGATTATCTTAATTCTTAATTCAAGATTCATATCCTAATTTAGTATTCGATCGAATTCTTATATTGTATTCAATTTACCCCTCTAGAGTTCTCATTGAGCCTATTTAACTAATTAAATTCCATATCTATATGTGAATCAACCTTAATTAAACAAAACACTAGTTATATGAATTCATATTATGATCGCAATAATTATTATAGGTATCTCGACACATTTATACTAATTTATCGAATTTCACTATATGGTCTAAATCTCAAACTCACTTCTCGATTTGTAAGAGACTCACATAATTATCAAATTAATGATAAATTAATTCAATGCACTAATTCATAGTAAAATCAACACATATATGAATAAATCACAGGAATTTTGAATTTTGAATAAAAGATCACAAGTCGACTATATTGTTTGTCCGAATATGAAAATTAGTTACTCATAATATAAAAATAAACAAAAAAATTGTCTTTTAAGCAGCCGCCCAGTCCCCTCTTTTCTCTCTTCTTTTCTGTGCGTATGCATGTATATATTTCTCCTTGCAGCCGTCCCTTTTTTGTGTGTATATATATTTACAGTAGCAACTGCTTTTTTTTGTATATACATTCTCAGCCGCAATTTTAGACTTAAAAAATAAAACTCCAATTTCTTGTTTGCCTCTCTATATGTGTAATCTCCTTCTCTGTGTGTGTGTGTATATATATATATATATAGGCTTTTTAATTATGGCCTCCAATTCAAAGTCATTAATGATATATTATCCTTCAAGTCATTCACTTTTCAAAGTATGAAATTTGATCTCTAAATTTTGTATACAATAGCTAATTTAGTCCCCATACTTTGGATTTGGTGTTTTGTTTATCAAATATAAAGTTTTAATTACAAAATGCAATATAACATAAATTAGGTAGAAATTTATCCAAAAAACAATAAAATATCATCATTTAGGGCTTCAAATATGTGTAGAAACTACACTTATCATACAGCAATTCCACAAATAATCCAATTAAAAAGGATTAAAATCACAACTTCCAGGAAAAGATAACACCAGACCATCTCGTTTTTTCAAAATTTATCAATGATTTATATGAAATACATACCTTTTGATACAGAAAAACTGAAAATTGATCCTTGAGACAGCCAAATCCATGAGAGAGAAGCAAAATTACAGCGTCAATTGGATTTTGAGAGAGAGGGTTTAGGTATTGAAGAGTTTTATAAAACCGTGAAAAATTGGAATTGAGGAAAAAAAGAATCACATATTCTCTCTTTCTTTTTAATTTGGTCCTTGCCTTCCCTATTTTGCATTTATAAACTCCTTTTTGAATTTTATTACAAGTCCTCTTTATTTCAAATTTTGAAATTTGATCTCCATCATCCATAATTTACTCAATTTCAATAAGTTTTATCTACTTTTTGCTCATTTCAAATGATCTAATATCCATTTTTTCCTAAACCAGTCAATATACAAACAAAGTTAACTATAAATGTCATGGTAATCAAATACACATATGTTATCTATTAGAATAGTAGACATGTATAAATATATTGAAATTTATTTAAATATGTATTAAACAAATATTAATTACCCTATTAAGATTTTATGATAAAAAAATCTTCGGAATAAGTTCCTGTTACTAACAAATAGGAATAAAACTTTGTTTTAACATTTTTACTCGTGTTAAAATATTTAAGTACGAGAACTTAAACATAAAGTCTCACATTTGCATTGAAAACGCTTAATAGTTGTACGAGCTACACGAAATGAATGCTAAATATTACTTTCTTTCATCTTGAAACACGGAATTTCCAATAAAATGGATATCGTATAATTGGTAAACTAGCTCTATCAAAATGAATTCATTCTCTCTTGTTGGCAACATGATGGATTTGATGCTGTTCTCGACCAATCTGTGTATTTCTTTCCATGTTTCTCATGTGCCCTGGTTAAGTTCGGCGCAGGGTGGGTTCATAGCATCCACCTCATTTATTTATTTATTTTATTTAAATGGGATGGAGCACCCAAAATACACAGTTATACAATGACATGGTTGGTTTGAATTTTTTTAAATACTTTTGACAATTAATATTTTACTCACAATTAATTATCTTAGTTTTAAAATTTAAACTATTAAAATAGTTTTTTCGCTGCATAGTCGTTCTTAATGACCAATAGTATAGTAGTTGAATGTCGAAAACTATTTTGGAGCCAAATTAGAGTTGTTAACCAAGTTGTCATAAACTTTTAACAACTACAAATAATCGGTTGTTGAATGTCACCTGTAACGATTATGTAGTAATAGTCGTTGAATGTTGAAAACTATATTGGCGTCACAAACTTTCATTGAATGTCACCATCAACGACTATTAAAGAAATAATCGTTGAATGTCAAATTTTCATTTAGTTCCAACATCAAGATAGAATTAGTTGTTGTTTTACTATGTTAACGACCAAACATTATGGTCGTTGAATATTTGTTATATTATTTGTGTTTTTAACAACCAATTTTGTTGTTGCTTGATATGAACAAATATTTTGGTGGAAATTTTTTATTTGGTGCCCACTCACAATGACCAATTTTAATTTGGTCGTAGAAAATATATAGAAGTGACAACTATTTTTGTGGTCATTATATGATATTTCCAACAAATTTGAAATTCAATTGTTCATCATCCATTTCCTACAACCAAGCTTATAATTTAGTTGATGAAAACAATACTTAACTACCATATTGATTTGGTCGTTGAAATATTAGTTGTGAAATATCATTTTTCTTGTAGTGATACTTTCGCTTGTTCAAGCTTCTCGGAATATAAGAATGCTCAAAGGTATTGTTTGAACTCAAATTATATTGTTTTTTAATTTTTTGCACGTATTGAACAAATATTTTAGGCCGCTTATTTTCAATTATTATAATTAATAGAAAATATATTTTCTTCAGTATTATTACTAAAACTAACATTTTTGTTCGAGTTTCTCTACGACATTTATTATTAAAATTTTGAAGTGAAGTTTTTATAGTAGCAATCGATTCATTGAACCAGTCCGGTTTTCTAACTCTCAATTAATTTTCTATTATTACACGAATTTCATTATTTTATACGACTTTTGAACAGATTGAGCACGAATTCATTCTTAATTAGAGTTATAGATAACTGTAAAATAAGTTGTGTAAATTAACTACCTTACAATCTTTTAAAACCATAGTAAATTACCTTAATCATCTCAATTAGAACCATATGTTTTGGAGTGAATATATCCATTCAGAATCAAGAACATCATCACTTCACTATTTTTATATTCTTATCGTTGAATTAAAAAATGGCAAACGGAAAAAGTTACCTATAAATTAATATTGAAGTTAGTCTTTCTCGAGTAATTTGACCATATTCATCACCAATATTTATGAAATAATATATCGAGAAAGAAAGCTGCTTAGAAAACTAGAAAGATTCCAAAAAGGAACTAAATAAAAGGAAATAAAATTGAAACAAACCAAAATGCGTAGAGACAATAGCAAAACAACTATAAGTGCTGCCTTTGTTCGATCAAGTGTTGATCATTGATTAGGATTTTGGAAAATTGTTGAGTTGATGATGAAAATAAGCCTAATATCACTTGCTTAGTTCACCTTTTGGAAAAGAAATTGAAACGAAGAGAGCAATATGAGTGATGAGACATTATATTTACTTGAATTTGATTTTATTTGGGAAAAGAGACTTTAAAAGGTGAAATATATAATTTGATTCAAGTAGTATTGACTGAATTGAGAATGATTAACAAATGCACTCGAAAGCCTAGTTTACGATATGTGAAGTTTTTGAAATAACGATTAAATTAGTTACATTAATTTAG